>CAUYRT010061017.1:0-27553 GCA_963574885.1 Lepilemur ruficaudatus
TGTGTTTGTTGGTTGGTTTGGTTGTTTGTTGTGTGCTTGGTTGTTGGGTGGATGGCTGGGAGATTTGGATGGGGAAGTGGCTTGTTGGGGCTCTGGATGACTGGTGTCGTTTGTTTGGTTTGTTGGGTTGGTGGATGGGTGGATGGTTGGGTGGGTGGGTGGATGCATGGATGGGTACATGGATGGATGAATGGATGGATGAATGGGTTGATGGATGGATGGATGGATGAATAGAGGGGTGGGTGGATGGATGGATGGATGTGTGGGTGGGTGGATGGATGATGGATGGATGGATGCATGGATGGGTGGATGGATAAATGAATGAATGAAGTGGTCCCATCCATTTCCCTTCACTGAGAAACACACCACATCATAGGTCCAACTACTGAATCCAGGTTTGCCAAGGCAAATAAACACATCCACCTTGGTGTGTACTAAGCCCCAATTGCTGTCATGACATCAGCTTCAGGCTTAAACCCCGGACCCCTAGACCTCCGCCACGCCACGCATTCAGCTCTACTCACCCAGCAATCCACGGTATTTCTCTGGCTGCTGGGAAGTGTCCTCTGGCTCCAAGGAATCGTACAATCTGGTGTCAAGGAGCACACAGTAACTTCTCCAGAATCATGTTCTCTATTTCCCATGGAGGAACAGCAACATAACGGTTGTCATGTCACACAGAGGAACACTCACAGGCCAGTCGTACAAGACTTTAATTGCTCTCGGAGCCCATCTCCTCAAGCCTCGAGATTGTGGCATTTGCCACTTGCCAGCATGCTTGTTTACTCAGCAATAAAGACTCAGAGCTTGGGCCAGGAGACGCCTTGCTACCCCATCAAGAATCTTCCTTGGAGCTCCCTTTATGATCATGACAAGAGAAGCTGGCACTTGTGTGCAATGACTTCAAGCTGCAGCAGGCTCTTGGGTGATGTACAAATGCTCAAAGGTTGAGATCTTCCTAGAATTCAAGATTTTGCTATTTGGCACATAGTCCTGGCTGCTCAGAAATGTTCCGATGAGGGCATGCCTCCATCTTGGTTTAACACAGAAGGTCATTTCAGTTCAGAAACACACCTGTCTGGGCTCCAGGGCTTAGCAAAACCTCTGAGCAGTTCCTGATATTTAAGATGATCCTGTTTGGAAGGTGTCAGAGGTGCTGCCTCATATCCAAAGCTGGAAGCTGAACTTGGCCTTTGCCCAGCCCCAGGGATCTTAAACTTGGCTGAACTAGAGAATGAATTGGAAAACTCTAAATAAATGCTGATGCCCAGAAGAATTAATTCCAGAATTCTGCTAGGAGTGGACTGAGCACCAGTCATTTTCAGAGGTTGGCCCAGTAAGCAGCTAAAAACCTCTAGCCTCACTGGACCTTACGGGAGATCTTCACAGATGGTTTTGCACAGGGCTTGCTGAGGAATGGAGGTGTCTGCCTGCAGACTTGCTCCCCTTCCTTGAGGAGAGAATGGGTACAAGCAGAGAAGGCTATAGAATACGTAGCACCGGTGCAAAATGAAAATGTGAGCTCCTTGTTTAAGCGTCATGAACAATTTCAAGATGGCGGCAGCAGAGCGTTAAGCCAATATGGCACCCGTCTGTGCAGGGGGCCCTGGGTGACTGCACAGGTTGCATACCTGTGAAACCCTGGGGATGTATAACTGAAGCTATGACCTCCATGGCTCTTCAGGTCCTCAGAAATGGAAGGGGTGTTTTCTGCAGCCCCATGGTATCTGGTTCCTGTAGTGTATAGTAGATTGGATAGTGTGTCCCCAAAAGATATGGCCAAGTCCAAATCCATGGTATCTGTGAATGGGACCTTAACTGTAGGACAGGTCTTTGCAGATGTAATTAAGTGAAGGATCTTGAAATGAGGAAGATCATCCTGGATTATCCAGGTGAGCCCTAAACCCAGTGACAGGTGTCCTCCTGGGAGACAGCAGAGGACACACAGACACAGAGGAGAAGCCACATGGAGGTGGAGGCAGAGACTGGAGTGACGCGGCCACAAGCCCAGGGACGGACGGAGCCCCCAGGAGCTGCAGGAGGCAGGAAGGAGCCTCCCCTGAAGCCTGCAGAGAAAGCATGGCCCCAAGACACTTGCATCTCAGACTCCTAGTCTCCAGTACTGGAAGAAGATACTTTCCCATTGTTGTAAGCCACCTAGTTTGGGGTAACTTGGTACGGCAGCCCTGGGAAACTCATAAATGCATAATTTGAATAAGAACCATCTACCAGGACCATCTCCTCAAACTTCACACAGACACCTGAACCCCAGGAAGGTGTAGCAGCTGTGACGTAGGGGCAGCTACAGATCCATACATCTTCTTGTGGGTTCCCTCCGTTGGGCTTCACCTTCCCCCACGGCACTGAGTCCAGCTGGGATGTGGGGTTCAGCAGTCTCTGATCCTCAGGTTCCATCATTCCCTGTAACCACCAGCAGGCTCTCCTTCCTTGGCCCTGTTACGACGGCCTGTTAGTCTCGTTCGGCCTGTGGCTTTCCTGGGAAGTGTCACGGGAAATCGATTATCTAATCAGATGTCCTGCACAGAGTCTGTGTGTTTCCATGGCAAAGGCTCCAGTTGGTTCTCTCCATACAAACAGTCCTGAGTGTTGAGGTCTCAGCTCTGTCTAGCCCAGCAGGACACGGACAAGGAGGAGAGCTCCTCAAACGAATATCACGGGTAACAAAGTCCAGATCATCCTTTTGCACTGAGGAGGGTCCCTTGTCTAGTGGAGCCATGACTGAGAGTTCTTGGTTATCTATAAAGAAACAACAGAAATCCAAGCATCTATAAAGTGAAATCACAGTCTGTGGTGACAAATACATTTTAGGTTCCAACCTAAGTCCTACCAGGAACTTCAAGCTGGATGAGATGTTGACTCTTTCTGTGGGTAAATGCCCCATCCATAATGTGGTATTGACAATGCACACACAGTGCAGGGCATTAAACTCAGGGTTCACAAAGTATGGTCCATGGGCCAAATCTGGGGACCTCCTGTTTTTATAAATAAAGTTTTATTGGAACACAGTTGAAGCTGCTTGGTTATGCTCTCTCTGTAGCTGCTTCTGAGCTACCATGGCAGAATTGAGTAGTTTCAACAGACACCTATAACCTGTAAATATGAAAATATTTATTAACTGGTCCCTGACGTAAAAGGTTTACTGATCCCTGAACTATCTGTCTATCCATCCATCTTCTGTCTACCTATCATCTATCAGTCATCTATCATATACAATCAATCATCTATCAATCATCATCTATCAACTTTTTATTTCAATACCTATCATCTATCTAATCTATTATCTATATACCTACCTAGCTATATCTTTCAGTATCTCTCTTCATCTATCTTATCCATCCATCCATCATCTAATTAACTATCGCGTATCTATCCAACTACCTAACGGAACTCAAACAATCCCTGGGACACAGTTACTCCATACTCTTTTAGAATAGACGAATTAGTTAATGAGTGAATGAATGAATGGCCACCTGTGGATGTTGCATGGTGACTAGGCAACCAGGCCAATAGACTTGTCCCCTGTCTACAGTGACCACTGTCCAGGAACCGCCCTTGTCCCTGTCCTAGATAATCCCACAGTGACTTGTGCCCAGGCACTGCCCTCATCCCTGTCCTAGGGAATCCCATGGTGACCACTGTCTAGGAACCACCCTTGTCCATGTCCTAGAGACTTCCACGGTGACCACTGTCCAGGCACCACACTTGTCCTTGTCCTAGAGATTCCCATGGTGACCACTATCCAGGTCCTATCCTCATCCCTGTCCTAGATAATCCCACTGTGATGGATGAGTAAATGGTGTTTTTGAGAGTCTAACACAACACCTTGGAACACAACCCCGCTAGACTATTTTCTACTTTCTTCTGAAGCAAAGAAAAGCAACAAGGGACAGAAGTGGGCTCTCTGCTTTCCAGGTAACCAAGAGGATGATGTTAGTAAACACTGGATGTGAAAATGAAGAGGTGTGGCTGTCAAGGGCCACCTGGCGAGTAAGCACTGCTGACCTTGGAGAGGTTGTATTGGGGAGTCTCCTGTACGACGGGCCATGTGCCTGGTAGGGCAGCTCCATGTCATCTGGGACAGTGTCATGACCACAGTGTTCTGTCATTCAAGGCTCTGCCTGGAAAATTTAAGGGAACACTCTATCTCTAGTGCTGCCAAAGGAATGACACATCCATGATGCCAACTCTCTTGTGGCCAGAAGAATGCTCTTTAGACATGGAGGCTGGCAGCAATTGTGTCAGCGCTGAAGAAGCAGATATTAGACACCAGGAAAGACCTTCAGCATCTTTAAGATGCAATTTAGCCTGGAGTTGAGTGCTTTGGCTAAGACAAGCACCATGCCTCCAAGGTGCAGAACTGAAAGAGAATCCACACACAGTTTTCTCAAGTATTAAAACCCTAAACAGTGACATTTCTTCATGTCTTATTAAGTGGCCATTAGACAATTGTCCATTCCAGAGGAATGGCTTATTCTATTTTTTTTAAAGGCCAAACATTTATTATTTTAGCTTTCGAGCATAGAAATTTTTAGACATATACAAAAGTAGACTGAAGAGTAGGTGGGTGATGATTAACTTGCTTATGAGGGCCACCACGCCCATTTCAGAAAAACCAAACAGCAGTGTAAAAACTATTTGTTTTGGAGAGCAATACGAACTCCACCCAGGAACCACTGCTGGCTGTGATTTCACGGCATGGCTGTGTCAAGAGCTGACACAGATTTGGGGTCTTTGGTGGGATTTTGTCACTCGAGGGAATGGACAGTGAGCTGACCAGTGGTCCCTGGTCTCACACATCAGGGTGCAGTTTGGCAGGAGACACACAGCACTCTTCCAAAAGCATTTCCAATGGCTTGTCTCTCCGCGTAGGAATTTGAGAATCCAACACCCACTGTCAGAGAAGGGATCGAGCCATCCTTGCCTGACTGGTGAGTGACTACGGGTGAGCCTCAGAAAGTGCCCAGTAACTGTGTGAGGTTTTCAGAAGCGGTATCAGTGTCCTATGGCCACCATAACAAGCTACTATCAATTAGTTGATGGTTTAAAACAAGAGATATTTCTTCTCCCCAAGTTCTGGAGACCAGAAGACTAAAATCAAGAGGTCAGCAGGGTTGAGCTCCCCCCGGGGGCCACACTGGAATGTCCTTCTTGCCTTTTGCAGGATCTTGTAGCTCCAGGCATTGCTTCCCTTGTGGCCACATCACTCCAATCTCTGCCTCGGTGAACACATCTTGTCTTCCCTTTGCTTTCTCTCATCGGGAACCCTTGTGGCTACCTTGGGTCCACCTGCATGATCCAGAATGATCTCCTCATCTCAAAATCTTCATTATATCTGCAACAACTCTTTATCCAAATAACGTCACAGTCACACATTCTGAAGGTGTGGAGGTAGATGTATCTTTCTGGGGCTACCAACTTTCCATTATAGAGTCGATGGACGAACCCCAAAGGATGGCTGCATCATCCACCCAATTCCAGGGATGGAGAACAGGCTTCATGCTCCTGGTGGGCGAGGTCCCAACACCTGCAGATGCTGGGCTGTCAGGAGAAAAGGTCCAGCAATGAAGGTCCTATCAGACTGTGTCCATGTCAACTGATAGGGCAGTGTTTTAAATTGAATATGATGATTACAGTGATTTCAGTGTCATGCACTGACAAATAATCTGGCCCTTGAAGATGCCACCAGGAAAAGAGACAGCGGGTGATCATGGAGAATGACTCGAATGTGTTAGAGCCTAAGACAGAGGCCACCTGTGGATGTTGCATGGTGACCAGGCAACCAGGCCAATAGACTTGTCCCCTGTCTACAGTGACCACTGTCCAGGCACTGCCCTTGTCCCTGTCCTAGATAATCCCACAGTGACTTGTGCCCAGGCACTGCCCTCATCCCTGTCCTAGGGAATCCCATGGTGACCACTGTCTAGGAACCACCCTTGTCCATGTCCTAGAGACTTCCACAGTGACCACTGTCCAGGCACTGCACTTGTCTTTGTCCTAGAGATTCCCATGGTGACCACTATCCTGGTCCTATCCTCATCCTTGTCCTAGATAATCCTACTGTGACCACTGCCCATGTCCTGCTCTGGTCCCTGCCCTAGATACTCCCATGGTGACCTCTATCCAGCCACCACCCTCATCCCTGTCATAGATACTCCCATGGTGACCTCTGTCCATGTCCTGCCCTGGTCTCTGTCCTAGATACTCCCACGGTGACCACTGTCCAGGTCCTGTCCTCATCCCTGTCCCAGATACTCCCATGGTGACCTCTGTCTGGGCACTACCCTCGTCCCCTGCCCTATGGAATCCCCTGCATAGCTGGGTAATGGTGTGCCTGCCTCTGATCTGACAGCTCCATGTAGTAGCTACCCACTGACTGGGTCACTCTTGAGCAACTTCTACTGACGTTGGGATTGGACACATAAAACTGATCCTACACACTGAGGCCAGGCTGGCCTCTCCCTGTGTCTGGGACCTGTGACTCTTAGCTGGGCCTCTGGAAGAATGAGTTAGTGCAAGAACAAAACAAAACCTGGGACACCATCAACCACCAGGTCCCCTGTAGGATGTTCCAGCTCCTGCAAAGAGGTCACCTCTTCTGGAACCTACGTCCCCAGTCCTACATGACCTCTCTGTGCTATGCAAGCAAAACCGCACAATTAGGTATGAAGATTTAATTATTTAAGGCACCTGTAACACTTTGGCACTTTGGGAGCACAAGGATTATGGCTTAGGAACACCCAGGGGTGGTCACTCTTGATGTTTCCTTTGCTCCTTCGATTCTTGCAAAAGTTCAAGCGGGTGACTCAAGGCTGTAGGACGGAACCCGAGGGCAGGTGGGCATGAGAGATGCAGACACCGTAGTCCTCCCAGAGCCCTGAGCGGATGCACCGTGTTCCGGAGGCAGCAGCTAGCTCAAGGCGGCGTCATGGGTCACGTTGAGAACACCGGTCATCTGACAGCTGGTGGCCCACAGCTGTTGCTGCAACTTCTGGTTGTAGGTGACCTTCAGGGATGTGGTCTCTTTCTCGTTGTACAGGTAGCGGCCGCCGATTCCTTCCAGCTCTGGGGTGACTGCTGCATAGACAGAAGTCCAGGCTCCTTCGTCAGGGGTCTGTGGGAAGAAGGAATGGAGACTACCATGAGTCCGTGTTTGGAGCAGAGAAGACACGATCCCCGGAGCTCACAGAGATAGTGCCAGGCGCAGCAGAGCACGCTCACGGCTGCATGGAGAAACATGCAGAAAGCGGGCACGGGTGATCCAGCTAGCCTGACCTCTCCGGCCGGCTGTCGGGTCTCTTTTTAACACTTGTTGACAACACACCCAAGTCGGTTGCATGTGAATAGTGGGTTAATACGCCGCGCAAGGCAGATGCGTCTTGAAATCCCTGACGTGCGTGTGTAATTCACCTCACTGCTTATCAAACCGAAATGTGCATTGACTCAGATGAGCGATTGCTCTGCTTCTGTATTGAACAAACCATATTTAGGAATCACATGAGATGTCACGACATCGTAAAAGGCTATCGGTTTCACCTCCATGAGGCGGGTGATGTGAGGGAGGAGCGGGGCAGTCACGGGCTGTGACTGTGCACTCGGTGGGAACACTCGGTTTGAAGAGGAGCCCGAAACGCATAAAAAGAGCTTTCACAGACTGGGGCTATTACTGCAGCAGAAGGTGGCGACGTCGGAACCCGACGCACTCTGCTTTTCGGCGTTGAGAGCTGGTCCCTGGGCGTGTTCTCCCGGATGGAAGTCGCAGGTGGTCTGGGAACTCAGGACTTGTGGGAACACGGGACCGTCAGGGCTGGAGTTCAGTGATCCAGGAAGCTATGGGACGCCCTCCTAACTTCTTACCGTCTCCATGAAGAATGTCTGGGAGCTTATCTCTTGTAATACACTTTGGGAAATCCGCCCAGCGTATCCAACGCCGGACCTTCCTACACGCCCCTCAGAGTGGGTCATCGTAGGACTACAGGAAACTGCCCAGGCCAATGGTTTGTTTTCTACGTCTGCCACCGTCCCCTCTGAGGATTCAGGGGTTCTGCCCCAAACGCCCACCTCCGTCTTGCCCATGCAGAAGTCAGCTCCATTTGGAGAGCCCCTCCGCCCTCCGGAGGCAGGCTATGGCCCTACCTGAGCTGTCTACATTGTCCCTTTGGGTGGACAGAGTCACCCCTGTCTGTAGAGCTTTCTTCCCTCCTTGCAGGCTCCTGAGGGCAGGGTCTGGGGGCTTCTATATCCACCATGCTTTCAAAAATCCTCTTGTCTGTGTAACAGCTCTCGTGACATGCATATCCAGTTGTCACACACGCAAGGCTGCTGTAGAGGGCAAGGCAATGCCCGCGGTGTGCCGAAACGAGCCTGGTGTTTCCGACACATGGCATGGTGCCAAAAATGTAGCTACACAGACAGAACGTGATGAAATTCTATTTGAGGATCGTTTTTCTGCAGAAAACTCACTCACATGCACATACATGCTCACATGCACACATGCATGCACATATTCAAGCAATGCCCAAATGCATACACGTACACACATACATGCATATGAACACACACATACATGCATGCATGCCAATGCACACATGCCTGCAATGTGCACACACTCACACATGTACACACATACTCATGTGCACTCTCAGACACACATATACAAGCACACACATGCTCACATGCACAAATACACACACATGCAAACATATGCACAGTCTCAAGCATACTCAGATGCACACACACTCATTTGTATGCCCATATGCACACAAATACTCATTCACATGCACACACGCTCACGTGCACACAATTACATGCACACACATCCTGACATGCAAACATGCACACTCACTCATTCTCATGCAAACATGGACACACTCATTATCATGTAAATATGCACAGACATACTATATTCACATGCACACATGCTCACACACACTTATTTACATGCACACGTGTACACATGCACTCATTCTCATGCAAACATGCACATACTCATTCTCATGTAAACATGCACACACACAATTCACATGCACACATGCTCACACGGACACACTCATTTTCATGCACACATGCTCACATGCACACACATAGTCTCATGCACACATGATAACATGCATAGTCATTCTCATACACACATGCTCACTGCACACATGCTCACATGCACACACAGTCTCATGCACACATGCTAACATGCACAGTCATTCTCATACACACATGCTCACTGCACACACTGATTCTCGTGCACACATTGTTCACTGCACACACTGATTCTCATGCACACATGCTCACAGCACACACTGATTCTCATGCACACATGCTCACAGCACACACTGATTCTCATGCACACATGCTCACAGCACACACCGATTCTCATGCACACATGCTCACAGCACACACCGATTCTCGTGCACACATTGTTCACTGCACACACCGATTCTCATGCACACATGCTCACAGCACACACTGATTCTCACGCACACATGCTCACAGCACACACCGATTCTCGTGCACACATGCTCACAGCACAGACCGATTCTCACGGACACATGCTCACAGCACACACTGATTCTCAGGCACACATGCTCACAGCACAGACTGATTCTCACGCACACTTGCTCACAGCACACACTGATTCTCATGCACACATGCTCACTGCACACACCAATCTCACGCACACATGCTCACAGCACACACCGATTCTCAGGCACACATGCTCACTGCACACACACACTCAGAGTTCCCAGAGCAGCGCAGGAGTTAAGCTGACACAGACAGGAGCAGGAAGGGGAGACATTTCTCAAGGCTGATGTATCTCAATGTATCTTTGAAAGTTAATCACTCCATTTATCCTACTATCATTTGCTTAAATACACGATAGATACCAGGTCAAAAAAAGTAACCACCAATCAGTGCAGAACATTTCAAAGCCTTGGGCTTCTAATGAAGATGCAGGAAATGAGATTTAATTTGTGATTCTTTAATTCTTAAATGTTTGGACAGTTCATGAAATAAATGATTTCATTCATTTATTCTCCATTGTATCTGCTGTCACCGCCCTAATCAGCACCCGCCGTGGTGATGTATGTCAGGCCTACGTGAAAGGCAGGGTGTCCGTGATAAACGCTGGGGTGCACGTGTCTGTAGGCCTCACTCACGCTGGCGCACACACACGTGCTCACATGTGCACACACAAGCACACAGGCATGAACACATGCTCACACGTGCACACACAGACATATATGCACACTCACATGTGCAACCCACTTGCAAACACATGCTCTCACGCCTGCATACCCACATTCACATACAGTTAAACACATGCACACATACGTGCTTGCATGTACAAATACATGGATGCTCACAGGCACACACACAGCACCTACTCATGAACATATACTCACTCATATACGTCATAGTCACATGTACATACACATGTGCACACACGTGTGGTCATATGCATTTCATTTTCACTTTGGGACATTTACCTACATTTTCTGGGGAGGGGGCTGGAAGACACCACAGAACTGGGGCCCCGGGACCTGGGCTCAAATCTCCACCCCACTGTGCATGTTAACCCACAGACCCTGCCCAAGCCCGGCTCTGCTCTCTGTCTCTGTCTCTCCTCTCTCTTTCTCTGTCTCTGCTCTCTCTTTCTCTCTGTCTCTGCTCTCTGCTATGTCTCTGTCTCTCCTCTCTTTCTCTCTCTGTCTCTGCTGTCTGTGTCTCTGTTTCTCCTCTCTTTCTCTCTCTGCTCTCTGTCTTTATCTCTCGTCTCTCTCTCTCTCTCTCTCTCTCTTCCCCCCACCAACCGCTATCGATGTAGAGAATCCAAGCTCCGCCAAGAACTAGATGCGTCAGAACATTTGCGGACTATGTTCTTTCTGCTTCTCAAAGTTTTGCTTTGAATCTAAATCACATTTGTTCCCTTGTCTCAGGTCGGAAGATTCTGGAGTAAACGTTTACCCGCTTGGTGTAAGGACAACAACTAAAGCAACACAACCCCCACCCCCGAATTCACTCTGGAGCCCAGAATGATCCCGCTGCCCTCTTCCACCTGTGCCTTCCCGGCGGCGGCCGGGCTCTGTGTAGTCCTGAGGTCCCAGCGGGGGTCTGTGCGCCCGGCACCCGTCAGGATCCCGAGGATGGCTCATGAGAAAGGTTCACCCCTGTCCCCAGCATTTGCGACACAGCAGGTCTTGGGGGGGCCCAAGAACATGTGTTTTTAACTAGTCCCCAGAGGCTGCGGCTCAGAGTGTGGGTTCAGGGGCGAGCGCTAAGAGGGCCCCTGAGTTTAGGGTTTTCATGCAACTCTACAGGTTACACCCCGTGAGCCGCATTCAGCCTGAACCTTTATGTTCTGGAAGTATAGCTTAAAAAAAATAATAATAATAAACACGCCAAGGAGACTACAGGTGGCCCAGAGAAACTGAAATATTTCCTCTGTGGACAACCTGTCGTCTAGACCGATGAACTGCACCTTCACGGGGGACTGTAATCTCCCAGCCCCTGTGCTGCCGCAGCTGGCAGGAGCTGTCTCTGACCCGGTCCCAGAGTGACGACCTGCGCGTCCTCCCCACAGTGGACCAGCAGGCAGAGCTGCCTTTTGCATGCATGACACGGTTCTGCAAATCACGCTCCCTGCGTGCGGTTTAAACAACACATCCCGTTTAATCTACGGCTTTAAAAAGAAACAGGATCTTCAGAGACTTGTAGAAAGCGTGGGGCAAACCCTGAGACTGCAGCGTGTCGGTTGGACAGAGGCGGAGGCATCTCGGAAGGCCCCCACGGCACCCGCCGCCGGCCAGGGGCTCGGGGGAGAGGGTGCGGGGCTTGTTTGGGGTGAAATCTGCACAGAACCACTCTCGAGTCCTGCAGGCTGTTGCGGCTGGAAGCCACAGAGGCCAAAACTCAATTCGATTCAGCACCACGAAGGTTTATTAAATACTCACCGATAGCTTCCCGGCTCTGGGGGCAAAAATGAAGATGATTCTAGAAATAGCCCCTGCCCACCCCAGAGCTTACAACAGTTGCTGGCGGTAGTGCTGGCTGCTGGCCACGAGTGCATGAAAAACATAAAACTAAGCGGAACGGAGGGTAGAATTTCCAGTGCACTCAACAGAGCCGCCCGCGACGTACAGTCGCAGAGAGGAGTGAATGCGTCATAATTGCATAATTGCCCAGGGCTCTGCAGTTTTGCAAACGCGTCTGCATGGATTCTGTCGGCAGTCTGCACAACAATCTCACGAGATGTTATTATCCGCAATTAACCAATTAGGCAACAGGAGCGGCATGCCCGGGAAGGGGAGGGGAAGTGAGTGGCTGCTCAGGACGGCCACATCCTGGTCCTCCCAGACGCTCCGTCCTCATCACCTTCCTCCTTCCAGACAAGGACCCCCGGTGGGGGCCCGTGGCTGCAGCTGGCACCCCGCCTCCTGCCTTCGCCTTTGGAATTGCAGCGTGCACCCGTGTTCTCCGCCGAGGCACAGACGCACGCCCGCGCTGGCTCTGCTGGTCTCTTCACGCAGAGACCCCTCGAGCTCAACCTGCCCCCCATCCCCACTGGACAGACATTCTCATCCCCCCACAAGCTGCCTGAGGCAGAAACCCCAAATTATCTGCCACATCCCACATGCAACGAGCTCAGCCCTGTTTTTCTGTCACCTCTCACCGTGGTGAGAGCCTAGCCCCAAGTGGAGGGAGCGTGTGAGAGCTCTGAGCTGCAGAACCACGTCGCTGCAAACCCAGTGGCTTATGACGGCACGGATGTGTGATCTAAAGCTCTAGAGGGTGGAAATCCAAAGTGGATCTCGCTGGGGTAAAATCGCAATGTCGGCAGGGCTGCTTCCTTCTGGAGGATCCGGAGGAAAATCCCTTTCCAGCTTTTAGAGGATGGTCCTGTCCCTCCGCTCATGGCATCCTCCTGCATCTCCAAAGTCAGGAGTGACGTTGGCTCTGCTCCCGTCCTCACGCCTCCCGCTCCGGTTCTCACACTCCCACCGCCACTTATAAGCATCCTGTGATGACACGGGGCCCACGTGGGTAACTTAGGGTAAGTGCTCATCTCAAATCCTGAATATTATCAGATCTGCAAAGTCCCTTTAGCCATGTAAGGTGATAGATTCACAGGTGCCAGGGATTAGGATGAGGATATTTTGGTGGGGCATCATTCTATCACCTGGGATTAGGACATGTATATCTTTGGGGACATTGTTCTGTCTACTACATGGCATTACGACATGGACATCTTTGGAGACATTATTCTGTCTACCACATGGGATTAGGATACGGACATCTTTGGGGACATTGTTCTGTCTACCACATTGGATTACAACGTGGACAGCTTTGGGGACATTATTCTGTCTACCACATGGGATTAAGACGTGGACATCTCTGGGGACATTATTCTGTCTACCACATGAGATTAGGATACAGACATCTTTGGGGACATTGTTCTGTCTATCACACGGGGATTAGGAAGTGGACATCTCTGGGGACATTATTCTGTCTACCACATGGGATTAGAACGTGGACATCTCTGGGGACATTATTCTGTCTACCACATGAGATTAGGATACAGACATCTTTGGGGACATTGTTCTGTCTACCACATGGGATTAGGAAGCGGACATCTCTGGGGACATTATTCTGCCTACCACATGGGATTAGGATGTGGACACCTTTGGGGACATCATTCTGTCTACCACATGGGACTAGGACATGGACATCTTTGGGGGCATCATTCTGGGGTTCTGATGACAAATAGAGCCCATGGGATCTTCCTCTATTTCCCTAAGTAGAAGGCGGCATCTGCCCTGGTCCAGCTGCTCTCACTCACATGACAGCCACTCCTTCATTTAACCAATATTTAGTGAGGTCCTGCTCCATCCTGGACCCTGGTATATAAGGGCGCAGAATGGACAGGACGTGCAAAGTCCCTGTCTCCGTGGAGCTGACAGCCTTGTCACGGACACAGTCCAAAATAACTGAATATGCCATAAGATTCAGCAAGGCCAGTTCCGGGTGTGTACCCCACAGAATGCAGGGACCTGAAGAGCCGGTGCACACCCGTGTGTTCACAGCGTCATCCACAATAGGCGGAACACGCAAACAACCCACGTTTATTGACAAATGAACGGATGGAGAAAACGTGATCCGTCTACACAATGAAGTATCATTCAGGCGTAATGAATATGGAAACTCTGGTACCCGCTACTACAAGGACCAACGTGAGGACATAAATAAAGCCAGTCACAAAAGGACAAATCCCGTGCAATTCCACTTACATGAAGTCCCTGGATGGAGTTGTCACATCCACAGAAACAGAACGTGGGATGGTGGGGCCGGAGGCTGGGAAGAGGAGGGGATCGGAAGATTTTTTTTTTAACGGGGGCAGAGTTTCAGTTTGGGCAGATAAGAAGAGTTCGGGACACGGGTGGTGGTGATGGTTGGTTGTTGCACAGGGGTGGACGTCCGGAATGCCGCCGACGGTGCTCTTAAAAAGAGTTGAGATGGTAAATTCTATGGCATGTGTCTTTTCCCACAATTAACCATCCAAGCCGGTGAGATGACCCATAAAGACAAACGAAGCGTAGAGAGCGGGGAGGCAAGTGCTGAAATACCGACATGATTTCGGTATAGTCCTGAATTCAGCAAAGGAGCAGCGTGTGCACATACGCGGGGGAACAGCATGCTGGGCAGTGGGAACAGCCAGTGCAAAGGCCTGTACAGGAAGAGCCTTAGCTACTGGATTAACAAGGTGGGACACCCTGGTGGCAGTGCCCACAGCATTTTCAGTGAATCAGCAGTGACTGGTTCCCACCACTCACTGGTTCCCACTAGGGGGCAAAGAGGTGAACTGCATGAGCCCTTCCTGCAAGAGATTTGCTGCAAGGAAGAGCAGAGTAATGCACGGTACCTGGAACATAAAAGAAAGTCAGCGGAGGGTGTTCAGCTCCTTAACGTGTGACCGCAGCGTTCAGTGTTTCCATAAGTAAGAAGCTTACGGTGTAGCGTCGGCAGCTAAGATTCCCGGACCTGCACCCTTGAGTTGATTGATGAAACCTGTCACCCTCTCAGCTCATCAGTCCAAGATGCAATCATCCGAGTGATCTGTCTCCGTCAGACCACATGACAGATTCAAACACACACCTAAGACAACAGAGGATGATGAGCCATCTATCTTTTCGGGAAGTGGGTGCCGTCTCTGTGGTTAATTTGTTCATTTCGATGGCAGCCCTGATTCGGTGATTTCAAAGGGGACTCGTCGGAGGTGAGCTCAGCACAGCGGATCACACACATCCGATATTTACGACGGCTCTTTCTCGTGACGCTCATTGATCTTGAAACAAGGGTGGGGATGAAGATGACATCCCGACGTTGTCTCAGCCCATACTTAAATATGCGATCGCTGGGTTTGATCCAGGAAGCTGGAGAGTGCTTCCTAGAGCTCCGGACAGCTCGCCTGCCCTCTGCAAAGCCCAATCCACACACATACCAAGGATGATATCGCCCGAACACGTACAATGCTCTCGACGTGTTTGTAAAAAGAGAAACTCATCTCGTCTTTATAAATGCACGGACATCCCAGTTTTCTCCGGGGACTGACTTTTTGCCCCCTGGTGAGTGGACCTAAATTTGGCATCAAGCCCATGTTTTCTGAGGAGGCAGAGAATAGAGGTTTTGGAGTGATATAAAACCGTGACTTTGGAGGATAAAAAAAAAGAACATAAAGACACATAAATCACACAGATTCTCCGCAGGGAAACATCAGACAGGTCCTCGATGTCTTTATACGCAACGCACAGGTGCACACACACAAGTGAATAATACGAACATAGACACACAATCATCATTATACAGATGGCATCCTAGCCCACCACTCCCTTACAGCCTTTTTAAAAAGTCTATGTTATTTTTAACTCACTTGCACTCTAATGCAAATTCTTCTACTACCTGATTTCAAAGTCTGCACCGTGTTCACCGTCTTACGTATAAAGGCGCCATGACTCAAACAATGCCCTGTGGTCATGTTTAATCCAAATTTGCAGATGATGATCCAAGGATTAAAAGATGATTCATGTGGCTAAAGTTCCACCTTGATTGTTGAATATTAAAGGGAAGGGGAAAAAAAAAAACAGTAAATGCTCTCTTTGGAGGCTGAAGTCATTTACAGAGATTTATGGGGGAACGTGGATTTAATAGACGCAAGTGTCGATGTCTCACCGTGAAAGAGCTTAACGTTTGGGGAAAAAAAGTATTTTGAAATTCTTTTGCTTGCGGATTTAGAGAATCAAAGTGGAGTTGATAAGAAAGCAAACTGAAAAATAAAGGAGCTAATTAAGTCCTAAAAGGAGCTGGGTTTGGAGGGCAGGGTGGGTGAGCCAATGATTTCACCAGCAACTTTCCTTCGAAATCAAGAACAACGCTAGAAAGACCAACCGTGAGGAAAGAGAATCTGCCAGCACGCTCGTTAACGCTAACACTTGATGGGACAGACCGTCGTCATCTAAGGGGAGAAGCTGTCAAAACTGACGCAGGAAGAGGTAGAAAACCTCAGCAGAGCAACCAGCCTTGAAAACAATTCTGAAAGCTGACTTTGACTCACTCTTCCGGAAATCCCCAGATGCAGAGGGTTCTCGAAGGCAAACCTTTCCGGTTTTTCAAAAGCACACGCTTTTTGTGGCAATCAGACTATTCTGCCACGAAATGGGGGAAATAGAAGGAAACATTTCCCAATGCTCTTTTTTATTTATTTTTTTGCATAAACAAACCACGAAACCGTTAGCATTCCAGCTTGACAAACACAAGCGCAGAGAGAAAACCCGCGGCTGCCGGGTAAATGACACGCCGCAGGCCCTTAGGAACACGGCTGGGAAACGGAATCTCGCAGACACCGCACGGTAACGCGCCCTGACAGCAAAGATCGCTCTGAAAATGTGGGACGCTCGGCTCTTGGGGCTTAGAGGCTGCCGTCCCCAGGATGTAGCACTTTGACACGGCTGGACAGAAAAAGCCACCGCTGCGAGCTGTGTCTGACCTTCCCCCGCCTGCCTCTCAATCCTCTGTCTCCTGCAAAGCACGGGACGAAGTTGTCCCTTTATCTGCCTGCAATCTGGACGCCCCCTGCCCCAAATGAAGAGAACAAATGACCCCCTGGTCCCTTCCCTACGTCTTCATTGACTGAACTCGTATCGCAGGAAGAGAGACCAAAGTCTTAAACGCACCTGCGCAGACTTCGGTACTGTCTGCAGTTTGAGCCCAACACACTTTGCCCCAGGCCAGTGGGAGAGTTCCAAGCCCACTGGATTCCCCCCAAAATAATTCAGTGCCCCTCAAAACCAAGCATACACCCCCATCTCCATGCCCCCTACGGAGAAGCAGCGTAGATAGGTGTCCACACCCCTCACAGAGAACCTCTGGGGTTCTCCTCCATGGACATGTTATTATAACACACTTGTACGCCCCTTTCCTTATTAATCTGCATCTTGTGAGCTCTGCAAAGGACAAGGGGGACATTTCTCCCTCGGCCGCTACGACAGCGTCACACATGGGTCTCGAGCTCCCAGACAGATGCGTTCGTGGTCACAGCCGGGACGCTGGAGAACTGAGTTGCCGCACCCCGCGCCCTGTGAGCACCCGGCGGGTGCAGACACGTCGCTCTCAGAAGCAGAGACGACAAACCTACCGCCGGCGGCTTACCTTGAAAAGCAGCCAGGCGAACACCCTCTGAAGCAGACGCGTGCCCCAGAAGACGTGCCTGTAGAGCTCCGTGTCCACCACGCCGGGGTCCGCCACGTTGGCGGTGACGTGGCTGCCCTCGGCGGCCAGCAGCCGCTGCAGGCGGTGGGAGAACAGCACCAGGGCCAGCTTGCTCTGCGCGTAGGCGCCGTGGGGTGAGTAGCGTGTCCTGCAGAGCGAAACGGGAGACGGGGTGAGAGGCCGGTGGCATTCCTGCCCCGAGGCTGCGCCCACCGATGGCCGTGCCCGCCCCAAAGCCACGTCTGTCTGCAACCCCCACCAACGGGGGACTTTGCAGCCGGCTTCCCAAGGCATGAGGTTTTTCTAGCTCATCTTCTGATTACAAAAGCCTAACTTCACTGGATGGAGGCCAGAGATCTTGGACGGTGTTACTCATTCTTTGAAATCTGTTGACACTTTTCCTACAGCCGAGGCACGACCACTATGTATTGCTGGGGCTCGGGAAACAGCACCCTAACATGAAGTTTTCAGAAGCAAAGGTTTCCCTCTGACCTTCTCCTGCCCTCCTGTCTCTGTCCCATCCTCCCCTGAGGTAACCATGGAGACCAGAATCCCTCTTTGCCAAGGCGGGTCGTAGAAACCAGAGCCCATTCTCCCCAAATCCAGCCAGAAACCCCAAAAGTACGACTCCAACTTTCCCTCCGCCTTTGTGTGCAAAACTGGCCATGAGGAAAGTCTCCGACTGCCTTGTCAGGCTGTAGGTCACGAGACCCCCACTCCAGAGAGGGTCCCGCCCCACGCCCAGAAGGAAGGACGCAGCTCAGAGAGCCCAAGGAGAGTCTAGATAGACAGGCCTCGCTGGGTTCCCACTCAGTCCGTCCGCATCAGATCAGGCCCTTTCGTCCCGTCGTATTTCTACACGGCTGCCCACGCTGCGCTGAAGCTGAGCATGAACACGGACGGTCTCCCCTGCGTCTTTGGGTCTCCCTTCTGAAGGCTGCTGTGTACGCACGTTAAATAAATCTGTGTGCCTTTCTCCTGTGGATTTGCTTCTTGTCAGTGATTTTCACTGAACCCTCAGACGTCGAAGGGAATTTCCTCCTTGACTCTTGCAGTGCCATTCTGTTTGGGAGGGAGGGAGGGAGGGAGGGAGGGAGGAAGGAAGGAAGGAAGGAAGGAAGGAAGGAAGGAAGGAAGGAAGGAAGGATCTGCAAGGGCTTGGACTTCCTGCTTGCATGATCTGTGCATGTTTTATGGAAGGCTCTCTTCTCTGTCCTGTTTTCTAGATGGAGCTCAAATCTTAAAAGACGTCCATGCAATCTGGCAAAATTCCCAAGTTACTGAGAATTTTTGTCACGTCTAAGGCAAGCCCGGTGATGTAAAAAGTGCATGTTTAATTCTTTGCACGCTGGTCTCCGCTGTCTAGGGGAATGTCTCAGGACGACAGGAGCTCGTGATAAAATCGATTCGGCAACAAGGCTGCACACGTCTCTTCCTAGTAAACCGAACCACGAACAGCACAGATCGCCCGGCCTTCGTGGCTTTACTCCTGTAAATACGTCCCACCCTCGGCTTTGATATCTGTGTCTCAGAAACACGTTTCAAAGAGCTGCTATTTGTGGAGTTATACAATATCCCTCGAAGGTCTACAAACACAACACATTCCTTTTAGAATTTAATGCTAGGGATACTCTGTTGGCGACGGGATCAGCCTCATTTTTCTTTTTGATAAGACAGCGAGAAGTATTTCAGCAATAATACTCCCATGTTTTGCCTTGGTGGTGCTGACGCCCAGGCCGGTCGATGGAATTTCCGATTTTCATAACGGTATTTCAAAGTGACTGTCTATCTTCTCTCTCCAAGGGATTTTTTTTTTCTTGTCTTAACTGTATTGCCTGCGTATCTTAACATAAGCCACCTCAGCTGTTTTCAAATATCAGCAAGCTATTTATGTGAAATAGACAAAGATAAGATCATGAAACCAAAAAGCAAAAAAGCTTAAGACATTCAAAGGTGAAAAGGCCGGAGTCACACAGTCACGCCGCCAGTTCAAAGAAAGCCAGCCGTGGAAATTTCAAGGTGTCTTGCGTACAAAGTAAGCACAGAAAACCGAAACGCACGAACCAAACCTTCGCCCAGTTATTTAGAGAAGGGAACTGACAGTGTTTGCCCAAAGAAAGCACACAAGGGGGAAAAAAACCATGATCAAAGTGAAAGAGAAATACTTTAAACACAGGAAACAGTATGGATATAAATACAGGGTGTCCCAAGAGTCTCCATACAGAGGGGAAAATTTGTGAAACTTTGTAATGACTGTGTTGTAAATAATGGCACACTTAGCTACAATGTCCCATTTTCCCTGTGTAGGCTGACTTTGGGGACACCCTGCAACAGCATCGAGGAACAGTTACTGGTTTTGCTTTGGAAATCTTCTCCCCTACCCCTGTACAATTTCCACCGTACGGTGCATTTTCTAGATAAGAAAAATCGTCATCTCCTTGGCTGAAGAACCTGGGGAAATGGCCCAGACGCCCCGGGGAGGTGTCTGCAGCCCCCGAGCGAATGCAACTAAGTATCTCTCTGACGGGCAACTGGACACCTTGTATCCACATCCTGAAAACTGTGTCCCTTGGGGAATAAAGATAAAATCCTAAGCCTGGCACTGACTGAACGGACCCGGCCTTGACCGAGGAGACCAGGCAAAGCCTTAAAACCGAGACCTAAGCCATCGAGTGAAGAAGGGAGGTCAGTCCTCACACCGCCTTCCTTTTGGGGTTTGGACTCATGTTAAAACCGAGACCCTAAAACCGACCCTAAGGCCAAGCCAGGCAAGGACTAAGTCAAGCTTTACAATCCACTGAGTCTAGAATAACAGGTCTTGTCTTTGTTTTTTGTTTTTTTTATTTTTATCACATGGCAGATTAAAAAAAAAAACAAAACTTACCTTGGGTGTCCATTCCCTGCTCACCCCAAATTTTTAGACAAAGCTTAGTTCTCTTAACCAACTGCCAACTTCAGGGCCCACCTATGACTTGTAAGTGCCTACCTGGAGATGTCCACTCTTGCAGGTAGAGCCAATGTACACCTCGTAAGTATCGATTTATGATTCTGCCTGCAATTCCCGTCTCCCTGAAACGTATAAAACTCGAGGGCTAAACTCTGATCTTTCCCTTTTGCCCGAATTCCTCTCTAAGGGGGCCTGGTGAGTCCCACCTGCAAGCGATAACATCTCAGTGAACAGGTTTTGTTGACCCAGTGTAACGGGGTTAGCGTCCCAACCTGATTCCAGCGTAGCGTCGCGTGAAAGATAGAACAAGCCTTCTCTTAACTCCTTTCGGCCGGCTCCCGCTCTGTTAGACAAAGCCCAACTCTCTCAGGCAACTGTCCACTAAACAATCCCTACGCCCACCTATGACCCGCAAACCCCCCCTTCGAGATGTCCCACCTTTTCAGGCCAAACCAATGTCCACCTCCAAAGTATTGATTTATGGCTCTCTCTGTCACCCCTGTCTCCCTGAACTGTGTGAAACCAAACTGTGACCCAGCCACGGCGAGTCCACCTGCTCGGGGCTTCCCGGGCGTGGCTCCGGGTCGTGGTCCTCAAATTTGGCTCCGAACAAACCTCTTTACATTATTTTACAGAGTTTGGCTTTTGCCATTAACCATCCTTCATCTTAGTAACACCAGTGTTTGAAATTTACCTTACAAGAACAATAAGAATTTATTTTTTAAAATCCTCTCTGCCTAGAGAGATTCACTGGAAGTGGTTACTGAATGAGGCTGCTATAACATTATTTCTTAAATGTACATGGGATTCATAAATCCGTCAAAGTGAGATTCATTGAATGAGAGGTTGGACGTGGACCCATTGCCCACTACACATGATGCCTGCACAGTTTATGGTTTAGCAAGCGTCCATGCTCAGGGTTTCAATCTGTTGCGACTTATCCAAGCAGGGGGCAGCTGACCCTTCCTTTTGGGATGCTGCGGGCAGCGTCTGCCCGGCCCCTAGGGAGGGAAGCTCAGGATGGGAAGAGAAAATCACGTCTCTGTGATCTTGGCAACTGGACAATTACCTCACCCTCATTTCACGGAAGATGAAAGCAGAGCTGGGCGCCCAGCTCTGAAAGCTCGTGCCCTGGGAGATGCCGGCCTGCAGTCCTGATGTTCCTGAAAAGTCCCTTGTTGTTTTCCAAAGGGCACATGTGGGTGTTTGCGTGGGGGTAAGTGACATCCTTCATCAACCCCCTCGGGAGCTCCGTCCTGCCTCCGGCAGTTTCCCCAGGACACTGAGGCCATCTCGAAGCCACCTGCAATGAAAAGCCCCGTGCGAAGATCTGAGGTTCAGACTGGGGTCCCTCTGATTTCTACCAGAAAACACACGCCAGGTCTGCTGCCTTGGAATTCAGTAAGGGCACGTCAGCAGAAGGTGACAAATGATCAATTTGCCGTGGAAACTTGGCAAACAACAACAAAAAAAATCTAAACATGACCAGGTGCGGAGGCTCACACCTGTAATCTTAACTTGCTGGGAGGCTGAGGCAGGAGGATTGCTTGAGCTCAGGAGTTTGAGACCAGCCTGAGCAAAAGCAAGACCCTGTCTCCATAAGAAATAAAAAAAATTATCCAGGCATGGTGGTGCGCACCTGTAGTCCCAGCTACTCGGGAGGCTGAGGCAGGAGGACTGCTTGAGCCCCGGAGTTGGAGGCTGCAGTGAGCTAGGCTGTACTCCAGCCTGGGTACAGAGCAAAACCCTGTCTCAAAAAAAAATATATATACAAACATAACTTTTTGGGGGGGCTAAGAGAAGGAGAAGATTGAATGTATATAATTTGTCTTTTCTTTTAGACAAAGAAATCAGGCAGCTCAGAGCTCAAGTTCCCTTCTTGATCCAAGATAAGCCACAACCCTCCAATTACTGTCGAGATATCTTTTTAAGGCAAATTCCTCTGATCTCTTCATCCCAGGGGAGGGGAGGAACTCCGGGAAACAGACAGCTATTAAGTCGGGGAGAGATGAGGCCTGGCTGTCGTCCTGGCATCTGGGTCCCTCGAATACCAGGTACAAGCACTTGGGTCTGAACTCCTGAGGTTGAGTGTGGGGTTAAGGGATTGTTAGTTTAAAAGGCAGAACATGAGCCCTAGAATCGCAGATTTCTCGAGAGTAAACTGAGGGCTTACATAATTACTGTTTCTCATGCTAGCACGGAGGAGAGGGCACTAAAACTCTTTAAAAATACGACGTGGGGAAGGAAAGCCAATACATTTCTCTCAAAGAGGATGAACAACAACAACAAAAAAAAAACTGCAAGAGTACAAGTACGTTCAGGAGAGAGTCCCCGGCGGATTTAGGGATAAAGAAATATCCACAGCAGAAATGGAAAGGAACGAGAGGAAATAAACAAGAATAAACACAGTTCCCCGTGACGGTGTGTAAATAAAACCCTAAGGGCTCACAAAAGGACTCAGTGTTGAAAACAAGCGAGAGGCCGTCTCAGCGTTACCAGAGAAGACGCAGCAAAGAGAGAACATCGACCTACGAGCACAGGGGGAGAGAAATTCACCAAATGTCCACAGGGCCTGCTTCTCCAAATGGAATTTTTAACTCATTTATTGAAATAAATGCTGAGAAAAAGCAGGAGCAAAACACCCTAAACATATATTCAAGAAATATTTTTAATGAATCATAGGTTGTTGCTGTAACCACGTAAAGAATAAATTGAAGCTCTATACCAAACAAAAGCAGAGAGGAGGACGTATTACTAGCAACCTTTCTCTACCAGGTACAGAGAAGGAAAGGTGGATAATTGCATTCTGAATACAAATAATGCATATTAATTATATATATCACATTATGTATATATGTATAAAGCTTACATTTTACTTAGATCATGAGAGAGACTAAAAAAAAATCTTTTTACCTCTACCCTGTTAGGTTCAATACCTGGGGTGTGCAAATTAAACTGATAAAACGCAGCATGGAAGTTTCTCAAAGAAAAACGTGGCTCAAGCAGACGGCCAGATAATTGGGGCTTGCATATCCTCTGAGGCTAAACAAAAGAAAAGGGGTTTTGGGCTTCTCGGTGGGGAGGACACTTATGGGAAGGGGAGGGGAGCAGATAGGTGGTCAGTGAGGATGTCTTGTTAGATAAGAATCTCCTCTGTGAGAAGAGTGGTCCCTGGGAGTAGCTCTCTTCCTGGTATGGACATATCTTTACAAATGGAGATTTCCTTCATACATGCAAATTTCCTATCCAAAGGGGGAAATTTGTACTCTACTTTTAGGAAGTTAGGGGAAGGCAGGAAGCTTTTCTTGCATCTACCGGCTCTCAATTTCGTTCAGCTCAAAATAATTCCTACGCCAAAGATACGTATTTCGGGGTGGCATGCGCTGGTACCCTTCCACGGGATCAGACATATACCTTGAGAGACCTTTTCAAAGATAAGATTCATTTTTCATTATTATAAAACAAGTACATATAGGTTTAAAAAAAATTAAAAGAACTAAAAAAAAAAAAAAATCATCATTTTAAATT
Source organism: Lepilemur ruficaudatus (assembly GCA_963574885.1). NCBI lineage: Eukaryota > Metazoa > Chordata > Mammalia > Primates > Lepilemuridae > Lepilemur > Lepilemur ruficaudatus. Next base: position 24,248 of record CAUYRT010061017.1, read on the forward strand.
CCTCCTCCTAGCCCAGAAATAGCCACTGATGACATTGCGTGTGTGTGAGATATGTATACGTCATATGTACATACGTACACATACATACATGTGTACCTACATACACACATATATACATATTTACATACACACACACACATACATACAGAGGGTCCTAGACTTTACTATGGTGCAAAGTGATAAGCTTTCACTATACTTCTTGACTTCCTTTGGAGTTACATCTGGATACATCCAAGTTTGAAAATATTTTAAGTCAAAAATGTACTTTTTTTTTGTTAAGAGACAGATTCTTACGCTCTGTTGCCCAGGCTGGAGTGCAGTGGCATGACCACAGCTCCCTGCAGTGGCATGACCACAGCTCCCTGCAGCCTCAAATCCTGGGCTCAAGCGGTCTCCTGCCCCCTGGCGCTACAGGTGTGAGCCAGCACACTCGGTTAATTATTTTTTATTTTTTGTAGAGATGGGGTCTTGCTATGTTGCCCCAGCTAGTCCCGAACTCCTGGCCTTAAGTGATCCTCTCCTCTCGGCCTTCCATAGTGCTGGGATTACAGGCATGAGCCACCGCGCCTGGCCCCACGATGCACTTTTGACTTACAATATTTTCAGCTGACAATGGATTTATCAGGACATAGCGACCACTGTAAGTCAGGGAGCACCTGTATACATATTTTCCACCCTAACTTAGTGGTATTAATAGCTTTTCTCATTGGCTTGGTGCACCTTCTTTTTTATATAACTTATCCATCAATGAGCTTTCTATTTTGCCTTATTGATTACTTAACTGCTTCCATGCCGGCAATCAAGGCTCATTTTCCGCAGAGCTGTTCTATCACGTGTATCAATTTCTTGTAGGACAAGCCGATTACTGCCCTCTTATCCCAGAAAATCATGGACCACTTGTATTATTTCAACTATTTCTGGAAGAAACTGTTTACGGAAATCCCTCAACTATACTAGAAATTGTCTGTGCATATTACCATGGTATTTATGAAACAGCATCTTGAATCATTTAAAAGTATCATGTAGGCCAGGCACGGTGGTTCACACCTATAATCCCAGCAGTTTGGGAGGCTGAGGTAGGAGGATTGCCTGAGGTCAGGAGTTTGAGACCAGCCTGTAAAAGAGCGAGACCCATCTCTAATAAAAATAGCAAAAAAATTAGCCAGGCATGGAGGCGCATGCCTGTAGTCCCAGCTACTCAGGAGGCTGAGGCAGAAGGATGGCTTGAGCCCAGGAGTCTGAGGTTGCTGTGAGCTAGGCTGATGCCACGGCACTCACTCTAGCCCGGGCAACAGAGTGAGACTCTGTCTCAAAAAAAAAAAAAAAAAGAAAGAAATATCATTTAATGAGCTTTCTTGTTGAGTTAAAAACCAAACAAAACACACGTGCTGCAGAATGCAGACCTTGGAAAGGGTGTTTGAGTTTCCTATGTTCTGCTTATTTAGAAGACATTAGTGTCTTCTGTGCTTACACATCACGACGACCCGACTCTGACGGTTTATCTGAGGAAGGAGCCTTCATTAATCACTGTGAGGGACGCGGCATGGTGAGCGCACGCAGCATCCCAGACAGCTTCCTTTTCTGTTGACGGACAGGCGGCGTCACCATTCGTACCTATCCCCTCCCATAGGCACTTGTGCAGAAGCAAAGATGCTTACTTTTTTTCTGCGCATTAACTTCACATTAACAAGCTGCATTTGTCGCCCTTCGGTTTCCGTTACAAGACACCGATCCATAACCACGAGGCAGAGACAGTTACACAAATGTAACCTACAACTCACAACCGAGCTGACTGCAGATGTATTTTTTCAAATGCTTGTTAAATCTGATCATGAGCACCATTTCAGTGAGCCGCTAGGCTGGGCCTGCAATGCGTTTGTAAGTAAATAATCCCTCCTTCAATAGCATTTTTTTTTTTTTTTTTTGAGACAGAGTCTCACTCTGCTGCCCGGGCTAGAGTGAGTGCCGTGGCGTCAGCCTAGCTCACAGCAACCTCAAACTCCTGGGCTCAAGCGATCCTCCTGCCTCAGCCTCTCAAGTAGCTGGGACTACAGGCATGCGCCACCATGCGCAGCTAATTTTTTCTATATATTTTTAGTTGGCCAATTAATTTCTTTCTATTTTTTAGTAGAGACGGGGTCTCGCTCTTGCTCGGGCTGGTCTCGAACTCCTGACCTTGAGTGATCCACCCACCTCGGCCTCCCAGAGTGCTAGGATTACAAGCATGAGCCACCGCACCTGGCCCCTTCAATAGTATTAATACAAATCACTGTATCACATTTGCCCTAGAACACTTAGGTTTAATATTCTACATTAGCAGACCACAACCTTTTTGGCATCAGGGACTGGTTATATAGAAGACAATTTTTGCATAGACCGGGGTTGAGGGGGATGGTTTGGGGATGATTCAAGTGCATTATTAAATTTATTATACACTTTGTTTCAACTATCATTATATTATAACGTACAATGAAATAATCGTACAACTCAGCATCGGTTGGGGGCCCCGGCTCTAGATGACAGTCCACTTACCAGGAACTCAGAAAATTCCAGAAACAAAGAAAGACATCCGAGTTTTTCCACCCAGGAAAGACAATCAAATATCATGGGTGCCACGTGAATCCCAGCCTCACGCCAACACCCAGCTACGTCTGCTGAGAGAAGCCTGGCGAGCGTGTCCACTGTCTGCGGTGCATCTTACAGCGCAGGGACGGCACGTGAGACCTGCGTGGACTCAGGATGGCATCCTCAAAACACGGCGCTCCACGGCACACTCCACAAATGACAGTTTCACGGGACGTGAGTATGTGCTTAGAAATCCAACCAGAGAGACCTGCCCCAAAGTGAAAAGAAGTTTGGGAAACGGGTCAAAGCAAAGCGGCTCCTCTCTCCAGGAGGGGAGACCATGTCTACGACACATCCATCGTTAAATCTCCAAAGGAAAGCCCGAGGGAAGGAAAGGGACCCTTGAAAGATTACGGATCTTTCGCTCTGGAAGGGAGGGATGGTGGGAATCATAGGAAAAGGCTGAACTGAGTCATCGTCCGAAGAGATATGCCAAAGCCCTAACCGCAGGACCTTAGCATGTGACTTTCTTTGGAAACAGAATCTTTACAGAGGGGATCAAGTTAAAAAAAAATCACGCTATTAGGGTGAGGCTCAATGCAACCTGAGTGGTGTCCTTATAAAATGAGGAAATTTGGCCGCAGAGACAGCCACACGCAGAGGGAAGAGAACGTGAAGAGACACGAGGTTCCCCGAGACACCTGCAAAGCCGGGTGTGCAAAGTCTCAGGTGCCCCCCCCC
>CAUYRT010061019.1:0-10640 GCA_963574885.1 Lepilemur ruficaudatus
GCTAATTTTTTCTATATATTTTTAGTTGTCCAATTAATTTCTTTCTATTTTTAGTAAAGACGGGGTCTCGCTCTTGCTCAGGCTGGTTTCGAACTCCTGACCTTGAGTGATCCATCCGCCTTGGCCTCCCAGAGTGCTAGGATTACAGGCGTGAGCCACCGCGCCCGGTGGAGACCTTGTCTCTTAAGAAAAAAAAAACAAAGTGGAACATGGAGTGCGGAGTCAGACGAAGGAAGCAAGGGCAGGCAGGGGGTAGGTTAAAGCTAGCGGCAGGAGCTCCCACACTGAGCTTTTGTAGGAAGCCAGCGTGGAAAACAGGCCTCTGAGCAACAGACCCTGGGCTCTGCCTAGAGGTGGTTCTTCAGCTCTCCTTGACTTGGTTTTAAGTAAACCCTCCTGCCAGGCTGGAATGTGGCAGGCTGGAGCTGCAGTGATGCTGCTGGACTGCACACAGCTCTGATGAGCGATGCTGTGAGTGCCGTTTCTTCATTTTCCTCTTTTGCTTCTGTATCCACTGGCAACTGGCAGGGCGGGTGCTGAGCGGGGAGGCTCGGTGGACCTGCCGGCTGAGGCGTGTGCTATCCTGGGTGTGTGGCACTCAGAGCACTTGGCCCCCCATCCCCACCCCCAGCAGAACCTGCCGTACAGCAGACACACAGTATCTGATTTCTTCAAGGCAGAACTAGGGGGAGTGCGGGAGTGCTGCAGGGTAGCCTTGGGTTCAAATGTCAGCAAGGCCAACCTCGCCCTCCAGGCCTTCTGGGGAGATAAGGCCAGGACTGCAAAAGTGATCAGCCAAAGAATGCAGCGTTGGCTGGGGATGAAAGCTTCCCCTGCCCTTTCCCCAAGAGGAGCCTTCGTGCTTCGTGCCTTCCTGGAATCCTCCGGCCAGGGGAGCTGGATCTGAGGAAAAAGGCTGGGTTTGCTGCCCCTCCAGCTGGGAGGCAGAGTCATCAGTACACCGAGCAAACAGCCCGGGGAGGGAGAAGTAAAGGGTCCAAACCACAGAGTAAGACCCTTCTGGGGTGGAGAATGAGTCTTTGTGGCATTCATTCATTCACGCATGCATTCATTCGTATGTTCATCTGCTAGCAGGCGTTTATGAAATGCCTGCGACATGCCAGACCTGGGCTGAGCTCAGAGGCCGCCCAGATGCACGGAGCTTCCTAACTTGGTGTCGGATTGCTGCCCCTGGGGCGAGCTGGGCCTCCTGCTGTGCTAAACCAGTGTTTTCTGTTCTCCGAGAGGCAGATTACAGTTGCACAGGAGGTGGGTGAGCCTTCCAGCCTGCTGCCCAAGGAAGGGCTGCGCTTACCAGTGTGGGAGGGCCGGGGAGAGGGTGCAGGCATTCCTCACATTCCTCCAGCCAGGCAGGGTGACCTGCCTCACTGCTTCTGCAGTTCCTTAGTCCATAGGATGGGAGGAACTTGTGGGATGACATCTTCTTTCCTTCCATCCTTTCTCTTTTCTTTCCTTCCTGCAGTATTTACTGAATGTCTCCCAAGAGCCTGGCAGCCCACTGGGTACCTTCCTGAAAGCTGTTACAGAGAAACGGTATGCTCCAAACACGCAGTATTCTGTCCCCATTCAGCAATCCCTTCCCCTCTCTGGCCACATGGAGCTGGGCAGAGATGTTTTTTCTCCCCTTCTCTTTCTCTCTGCCTCAGCTTGTTTCCCTGCGGACACAAAAGCTGGCCTTTGGCTCCCTCCCTGGGGACAGTCCCATTACAGCCTCCCCTTTCCCTACTTTCTCTGACACTGATGGGCCACATGAGGCTGTGGCATCTTGGGTCCTGCTCTTCTGTGCCTGTGCTGGTCCCATTAGCACTTTGGCCACGTCAGGGCCTCTGGGAGGAGGATCTCTGGAGCCAGGCCACTTTCATAGCCCCCAGAGGAAACCAGAGCCACCTCAGCCTCCTGGACGCTGAAGGTTTTCTCCCATGTGGCTCCTGCCTCAATAACCTACCCCCAATTTTCTTGGTTTGTTTCTGCCTCAGGCACATTTTCTCTGTAATTTTTGGAACCCAAATATAAGGGAAATCTCATTTGCTCCGTTCTGACTCATTTACAATTAAATACACTTGTTCCCATCTGTGTCTGTATACATCTGCATACATTTGCTATAGCATCGCCCTTAATTTTGGAAAATGATGCGGCTGGTGTTATTTTTATCCTGACTGTCAAATTGGCTGAGAAGACCAGTGGGTGTCCACCCACCCAGTGACGACCCCTGTCCAGGTATGTTCCTGAGGGAGGTGGCGACATTTCTTTCTATAATTTTTTGTATTTTTAGAGATGGCGTCTCGCTCTTGCTCAGGCTGGTCTTGAACTCCTGAGCTCAAGTGATCCTCCCACCTTGGCCTCCTAGAGTGCTAGGATTACAGGTGTGAGTCACCGTGCCCAGCTTCAGGTGGTGACAATTCTTCCATAGTCAGGACATGCAGACCCTGGGCAGTACTGGTCTTTGTGGTTGCCTGGCTTAAGGGGTCCAGCTACCAAGACTAGGCATGTTCCTGTCCATCTTGGTGCCAAGGCCTCCCTGACCACAGGGTTGGCCTTGACTTCCTCTGCCACTTGCTGGCAGCTGCTTTGCCAAGCGTTAGATTTGGAGATGGGGGGGGGATGCTGCTGATTCTCCAGAAAGGGGACACTGAGGAAGCACTGCCAGGTCATCGCAGCCCATCCCCTCTGAGCCTAGGAGGACAGGAGCTGTCTGTCTTTCTCATTCAGAGGCATGTGGTGGCATGTGTGGGCACCTGCCTCACCTACGTTCCTAAAAATACAACACCGTGGTTGTCTACCTCTTTTTTTTTTTAACCAAGTAACACTGTAAAGATATTCACATTTAATGAGATGGTGGTACCTGTCAGAACACTTAGAACTCTTTTGATATTATCTCTTGAATAATTTTATTTATACTTATATGCTAAAATAGAACTTGGCCAACAAGAATTATAGGATGCAGAAAATAAGACGTTGATTGGTGCCAATCAAAAAAATTTAAACATTAAAACAATATTTGAGGCTGGGCATGGTGGCTCACGCCTGTAATCCTAGCACTCTGGGAGGCCAAGGCACGAGGATCATTTGAGCTCAGGAGTTCGAGACCAGCCTGACCAAGAGCGAGACCCTGTCTCTACTAAAAATAGAAAGAAATTAGCTGGACAACTAAAACTATATAGAAAAAATCAGCCGGGCATGGTGGCGCATGCCTGTAGTCCCAGCTACTTAGGAGGCTGAGGCAGGAGGATCGCTTGAGCCCAGGAGTTTGAGGTTGCTGTGAGCTGCCAGCAGCAGAGCGTGATACTGTCTCAAAAAAAAAAAGAAATAGTCTGGAAATATAGTGCAAGACCATTCATTCATTCATTCAGCACCTACTATGTGCCAGACATTGTTCTAGGTACTGGGAATAAACAGTGAGCAAGACAAAGTCCCTGCTGTCAGGGACCAACAATAAGCAAGATCCCTGCTCTTGAAGAAGACCAGCAATAAGCAAGTAGACAAACAAATAATTTTGGACGGTGACATGTGCAGTGAAGAAAATACAACAGGGTGATGGGATGGAGAGTGACTCTCCAGATAACTTAGATCTGGTAGTTAGGAAGGACATTTTGAGGAGGTGATTTTTTTTTTTTTTTTTTTGAGACAGAGTCTCACTCTGTTGCCCGGGCTAGAGTGAGTGCCGTGGCGTCAGCCTAGCTCACGGCAACCTCAAACTCCTGGGCTCAAATGGTCCTTCTGCCTCAGCCTCCCAAGTAGCTGGGACTACAGGCATGCGCCACCATGCCCGGCTAATTTTTTGTATATATTTTTTAGTTGTCCAATTAATTTCTTTCTATTTATAGTAGAGACGGGGTCTCACTCTTGCTCAGGCTGGTTTTGAACTCCTGACCTTGAGCAATCCGCCTGCCTCAGCCTCCCAGAGTGCTAGGATTACAGGCATGAGCCACCACGCCCGGCCTGTGATTTGTTTTTTCTTTGAGACAGAGTCTCACTGTGTTGCCTGGCTAGAGTGCCGTAGTGTCAGCCTAGCTCACAGCAACCTCCAACTCCTGGGCTCAAGTGATCCTTCTGCCTCAGCCTGCTGAGTAGCTGGGACTACAGGCATGCGCCACCATGCCCAGCTAATTTTTTCTATATATTTTTAGTTGTCCAATTAATTTCTTTCTATTTTTAGTAGAGACTGGGTCTCACTCTTGCTCAGGCTGGTCTTGAACTCCTGACCTTGAGCTATCCTCCCGCCTTGGCCTCCCAGAGTGCTAGGATTACAGGTGTGAGCCACTGTGTCTGGCCTGAGGAGGCGATATTTGAGTTGAGACCTGAGTGATAAGAAGATGCTGCCACAGGGAGATCTAGGGGAAGAGCCCTACAGGCACGGGACAGCTGGTGGAAAGGAGCAGATCCCAAAGGACCCTGCTCCTTTAGGCCAGGCTAAACTGTTAGGATTTATCTCGTAACAATGGGAGGCCATGTGAGACAGGAAGGACATCCACTTGGTCACATTTTAGAAATCTCACCTTGGTTTTCTGAGCTTCAGCCTTCATGGAGACACAGGATATCTTTTTCCCCACCCCACCAAACCTAAAGGGCAGACACTGCCCACCACAAGATAAAAAGGGCTTTGGTCCAGGGAACCAACCATTAGGCTGTAAGTTCCAGGTGAGAGCAAGACTGCTGAGGGCAAACGGTAGTAGTCGGTGGGGTCACAGCCTGTACCTTAAGCAAATTAATGAGAATGAATAAGCCATTGATTTCTAAAGGGACCTCACACCGTTTGTCACATTGTGGTCCATTAGGCAGAGGAAACTGGCGTCCCTGGCATGCCCAGTTCTGGAGGCAATGATGGCTCATTGCTCAGCACGGCAGGCGGATGCTGTCCTGGTCCAGGGTTGGGCTGTGGACAGTGGGGAGAGGCAGTAATGGGGTGGCCAGTGGCATTTGTTAAATTTGTTCTTGCTCAACCCAGAAATTCCCAAAAGAGATTTCACCGAGGGCATAATGCCCACTTTTGGTGGGATCTGCTGTGCTAGATAAAGTGTGGCATGTTGTGGGGGCCCAGCCCGGCCTCCTCTCTGCGGCCAGAGCAGCTTCTTCTCTTTTTTTTTAATATAGGGTCTCACTCTGTTGCCCAGGCTAGAGTGCAGTGGCATCATCATAGCTCACAGCAACCTCAAACTCCTGGGCTCGACTGATCCTCCTGCCTCAGCCTCCTGAGTAAACTGGGACTATAGGCTCACGCTGCCATGCTCAGCTATTAAACATCACCTTTTCTGTGAAGCCTTTCCTGACGCTTCTATCCAACTGAGTACTCCTCCCCCATTGCTCCTACCCCTGACCTCTATCTGAAATCATATTGTTCTTTGTTACCTATTTACTGTCTTTCTGTCTCTCTGCATTTCATGAATGTAAATATCATGAAGCTTGCCCACCACTATATCTCCTGGTTTAGTACAACACATGGCACACAGTAGGTGCTCTAAAATATGTGTTGATTGAGCAAATGCATGGATGAATGAATGAATATGATAATACCCTTCCATCTGTGATGGAGGGCAAGTCCCGCCAGACTCACAGGCAGACAAAGAATGATTTATTGTGATTAAAGAAATGAAGAAGTTGGACCGCTGCGAACTGACGGAGGGAGCCAGGATGGAATGTAGGTTTACCAGACTCCACTGTGAGCCCATGGGGTCTGGAATCCCAGGGCTAACTCAGCCCGCCTCACTCCAGTCAACCCAGAATCAAATTCCATATGGGTAAACCAAAAGCAAAAGCTGCCCTGGCTTCTACTTTAAGTCCTCCTGAATTCAAAGTTTCCAAATAGGGACCTATGGGAGCGTGCAGAGATTCCTGGCAGATGTATCTACTTGCTCTGTTCCAACAGGTTTTCTTTATCTTCAAGTTTCTTGGAATTAAAAAAAAAATTGTTGTTAGGCAACAGAAACAATGAATGAAGACAGATGACTCATTCACCAATACATTTGAGATCTAAAATCTATTAATTTAATTCGGTCTATATTACAATGAAACAATTCTTATTTTGATAGCACTTTTCATACTCCTATACAAATCTGAAAATGCCAGACAAAAAAAGAACTTTTAGAATGGTGAATACAAAGAGCCAGGTTTCCATAATAAAGCCCACTGATACTTTAAAGAGAAGGAAAAAAGCACATTCTTCCTCCTCCATCCCCCTCCCCTTTTTTAAATTACTTCTTTTAAGATATAATTTTGCTTGGTTGTCACAGTCTTTGATGTTTTTCCCCCAGGTTCTCTTTCCCCATTGTTATCAACAAAAATAGGAGCATGAAAGGGGCGGAAAGTGTTTGTTTTTATGTACACATCTTTGATCATATCAGAGAGGAAAGAATCATGAACACCCACCGCTGACTGATTTTAAGAACTAAATCTTGATTCCAGTTTTTACAGGGAAGATGAATAACATGAAATAAAGAGAAGCTCGCACATCTTTCATAAGTGTCAAGGGCTTCAGTTTGGTTCTTCTTATTTAAAATTTAACTCACTGTTTAAAGCCAATGGCATCCTCTGTTAGAAGAGGCCTGGAAGGGATGCAAGTGAGCCCCTGTCCTGGGACCCCCCAAGTCCCCAAACAGCTCCACTTGTCAGACTGCTTGAAGCTGTGCAAAAGGACAAAACCTATGCAGCATAACGACGAGGCATTTAAATCACCTCCATCACGGTGGAGTCTATTTTGAATGTGTTTTTTCTATAGAGATTTTTTAAAAGCCATTGACATTTCAGAGGCTAAGTAGAAGTGGTTAAGAGTGTGGTTCTGGATTCTGACAGATCTGAGCCCCAGTGCTGCCACGTGTTCTCCGTATGACCTAAGCCTGCGTGTTCTCATTTATAGAACACTATCTTAGGATTGTTGACAGGCTAGGATGAAACACGAAGCTCTTAGCACAGAGCCTGGCATACACTAAAGACTTAGTAAATATGAGCTATTATTGTTTTTAGTCGTTGAGAGTGTTAAAACAGTTATTATTGTACGAGCAAATGCATTACGGAGTTTTAAGTATACATGACGACACTTTGTTTTGTGCTCAGGCTTAGGTTGGTATCAGTGATTCTCAACCCTGTCTGCATGTAAGAATCACCCAGGGACATTTAAAAAAAAAAAAAAGCTAAGTCCCTGCCCAAGAGCAATTGAACCCAAGCCTCTGGGGGTGGTGCCCAAGTATTATATTTTTAAAAAGCTCTCCAGGTGATGCTCATGTGCATCCAGAGCTGAGAATTACCGAGCTAAACAGAGACGAGGAAAACACCCCAACGTTAACTAAGCTAACAGAAAATCTCCTAAGGTGGGCAGGCCTTTGCGGCTTTCCTCCTGCTCCTCTGAAGAGGAACTGGGCCATGAGGCTTCCCTGACCCTGATGGGGTCCCACATTCTGGTTTTACCTTTTGTTTTTACTGACTCTTGTCCAAATCCAACCCCCTTTGGTGGCTTCCCCCAGGTTAAGCCAGGAGTCCATTTGATCTTTTCCATGGGCCTTAATGGGGAGGAGGGGGTTGCTCATTATTTCCTGGCCACACTAAGAAGTAAAAATTTTCCAACCTTCACTAGAAAGCTGCCAAGTTGGCTCTTGTCTTCCTCATTCTGGGACCTTTACTCATTTTGGTTCTACCTTCCTTAAGGGTTTTGGAGTGTCCCAGATGAGATAACATCAGGACAGTGCTTTGTAAACCGTGAAACTGTTTACCAGCATGATAATAAAATACTAATGACTAATGTAGGTAAATAATAATGAAGTCTTCATGATGTAGAGAATTTCTAAAATGACCCTGAGAGTTCGTCTTTTTTGACATTATTATTTCTTGTTACTCTTTAGAATACTCCATAAAGTTGTGCTGATTGACTTTTTGTTTGCTTGTCTCTTCCTTAATATTCTTGGTACAGCCTTAAATTTGGTGGGTATGTGCATTAAGTTTAGCAACCTAAAGGAAGTTGAAACCTGAAGTTCCAACCCACGTGCCATCAATTAACATCAGTGACCAAGTCCTTGGCTTCAAGGACACTTGTTTTTCCTCGTATATCTATGTCCATTTATTCTTCAGGATATTTTTAAAGTGTATTTTATGTTCCAGGCACTCTGCTAAATTATGGGAGCCGAAAAATAAAAAAAGTCAGGGAAGGCCTCTCTGACCAGATGATATAGAAATTGACCTTTAAGACTTTCAAGAATGAGAAGGCTGGGTGTAGTGACTCATGCCTGTAATCCTAGCACTTTGGGAGACTGAAGTGGGAGGATTGCGTGGGGCCAGGAGTTCGAGACCAGCCTGGGCAACATAGCGAGATCTCACCTCTACAAGAAATTAAAAAATTAGCTGGGCATCGTGATGGGTACTTGTAGTACCAGCTATTTGGGAGGCTGAGGGAAGAGGATTGCTTGAGCCCAGGAGTTTGAAGTTACAGTGAGTTATGATCATGCCACTGTACTCTAGCCTGAGTGACAGAGCAAGACCTGGTCTCTCTCTCTCTCTCTCTCTCTCTCTTTTTTTTTTAGACAGAGTCTCACTCTGTTGTCTGGGTTAGAGTGCTGTGGCACCAGCCTAGCTCACAGCAACCTCACACTCCTGGGCTCAAGCAATCCTTTTCCCTTAGCCTCCCAAGTAGCTAGGACTACAGGCATGCACCACCATGCCTGGCTAATTTTTTCTATATATTTTTAGTTGGCCAATTAATTTCTTTCTATTTTTAGTATAGACGGGGTCTTGCTCTTGCTCAAGCTGGTTTCGAACTCCTAACCTTTAGCGGTCCTCCTGCCTGGGCCTCCCAGAGTACTAGGATTACAGGTGAGAGCCACCTTGCCCAGCCAGATTTGGATATTTCTATATGTTTAGACTTTCCTGTGCTCAGATTTGGATATCCCCCTGTGTACAGAACATCTCCTCATACCTGTTTGGTAGGCACTGAAACTAAGCATGACCCGAAGCAACTGTCTACGTTACTCTCCACCCCACTCCCACCAGCTTTTCCTCTGGGGCTCTCAATCTGGGTAAGTGACTGCACTATTTCCTCAGCTGGTTGAATCAGAAACCTGGGGCTCATCCTTGACTTCTCTTTCCCCAGAACCACCACATCTAGCCCATCAACAATGCCTAGGATCCTCATTCTTCTGCATAGCTCCCAAATCTACCCCCTTCTTTCCATCCCCACTATACTTATGTTATACTCTCTACTAAACTAGGTACTGTAAACCACAAAAGTCCCCTCCACTCCCCTCCCTGCAAGTAACCACTCCAACGTTTTAACTCCAACAGACTTACAACTGTTCCTTCATTCAGTTGAGTACCTCTTACCTGCCAGGCAGTGTTTAAGGTGCTGGAGTTATGGCAGTGAACAGAAGAGAAAATACCTGCATCAATGAAGCTTACATTCTAATGAGGGAAGACAGACAATAAGCAAATAAATAACCATATAATGTGTCAGATGGTGATTAGTGCTCTGAAGTACAGTAGGGTAAGGAGCTCAAATGGGGAGGGGAGGAAAGGGAAGTGGGTGCCGGTGCTATTTTATAGAGTGCTCAGGGAAAGCCTGTAGGACAAGGTGGCATTTAGGCAGAGATCGGAATGAAGTGCTGGAGTGACTGAGGGCTGTCAGCGGGAAGGCCGTGCCAAGCAGAGAGAACCAGAAATGCAAAGGTTGTGCGGCAGGAGAGTGCCTGATACCTTACAGGAATGTCTAGGACCCTACCGTGGGCTGGAGTGGAAAGCTGGAGAGGAAAAGCCAAAGACAGGTCTGAGGTGACGGGGCAAGAACATGTACATTTTATTCAGACTGAGATGAGAAGCAGTGGAGGGTTTTGAACAGAAAAATGATATGTTTTAAATGGCTCAGCTGCCATGAGAAAAGAGCATTAATATGAGTACGTGTACAGTGTTCAAACATAAATGGGATATTTTGTGCATTGTTTTATTATCTTCTTTTCTCTTTCTTTCTTTTTTTTTTTAAACAGAGTCTCACTCTGTTGCCTGGGCTAGAGTACCATGGCATCAGCCTAGCTCATAGCAACCTCAAACTCCTGGGCTCAAGCAATCCTCCTGCCTCAGCCTCCTGAGTAGCTGGGACTACAGGCATGCCCCACCATGCCCGGCTAATTTTTTCTATTTTTAGTTGCCCGGCTAATTTCTTTCAATTTTTAGGAAAGATAGGGTCTTGCTGTTGTTGAGGCTGGTCTCGAACTCTTGAGCTCAAGCAGTCCTCCCGCCTCGGCCTCCCAGAATGCTAGGATTACAGGTTCCTTTTTCTAAAGCGAATTTTTAAAGAATGAAATATGATCCTGTCATCCCTTTGTTTAGAATCTTCTGTGGGACCAGCCTGGTGGCTCATGCCTATACTCCTAGCATTCTGGGAGGCCAAGGTGGGAGGATCACTTGAGGTCAGGAGTTCCAGACCAGCCTGAGCAAGAGCAAGACCCCCTCTACTAAAAACAGAAAAGAGTGGCCAGGCGTGGTGGTGCATGCCTGTAGTCCCAGCTACTTGGGGTCTGAGGCAGGAGGATCGCTTGGGCCCACAGGTTTGAGGTTGCTGTGAGCTACGCTGATGCCATGGCTCTCTAGACCAGGCAACAGAGCAAGACTCTGACTAAAAAAACTCCAAAAACCTTTTGTGGCTCCCC
>CAUYRT010061020.1:0-44981 GCA_963574885.1 Lepilemur ruficaudatus
TTTTTTTTTTTTTTTTTTTTTGAGACAGAGTCTCACTCTGTTGCCTGGGCTGTAGAGTGCCGTGGCATCAGCCTAGCTCACAGCAACCTCAAACTCCTGGGCTCAAGTGATCCTTCTGCCTCAGCCTCCCGAGTAGCTGGGACTACAGGCATGTGCCACCATGCCTGGTGGCTAATTTTTTACATATATTTTTAGTTGGCCAATTAATTTCTTTCTATTTATAGTAGAGACGGGGTCTCGCTCTTGCTCAGGCTGGTCTCGAACTCCCAACCTTGAGCTATCCACCCGCCTCAGCCTCCCAGAGTGCTAGGATTACAGGCGTGAGCCACCGCGCCCGGCTCATACACTTTTTTTTTAAAAATCTCATTTGATTTTACAATTACTCATGTGGTTCCTATGAGAGACCTGTCTGTATTAGTCAGGGCTCCACCAGAAAAGAAATCTTTTATTTATATAAATTCAGTAATTTGAAAAGAGTTTAATAAAAGGAATATTTATGAAGGTGTGGGCAGGGTGTAAGGAACTCAAACGTAATAATAAAATACCCTAGAATTAGTAACTTGGGGTACCATTGCCACCCATAGGCTAGAAGGGGCAAGGAAAGAAAGCCACTCCTGGAACCAGGAGATCTGGCTATGGGGAAAGAGCTGCTTGACAAGAGCTGTGACCTATAGTGGAAAGATGGAGCCAACCCACAGCACAGGGACTTCACAGAAAGGGGATAAATACCCTGATCTTGCTCCTCTCCCTTCCTCCCTCCAATCTTCTGTCTGTGCTCCTTGTTGCTGAACCCAGCTGGAAGCCAGGAGGCAAGAGAGCCTATAAGAGCAATGCATGTAGGCCAAGCTCCCAGGGAACCGAATGGAATGGAGCCGGGTGGAGAGTAGATCTGGAGTGATGAGAAGTTGGTCACGTGCCCATCTGAACCTAAAAACTGTTAGCCACCTTCAGTGTTTTTCTTTTAAAGTAGGAGGTATGTGGGAGAGGGAAAAATAACTAAGCAACTTACAGCATAGCTGATACAATCCCTGCTTCTGGAGCTGGTCACAAGGCCCAAGTTGGTACTCAGGGTGTCCTCCTGCCATCTCCCATTTCTGTTCTTCTCTTCTATCTGCACTTCAGCTGGATGTCGTGAAGAGCCTGGCACCTCTCTCTTTGTGCCAGGCTTCAGGAGTAAAGATGCTTTTGCTTACTTTTCTAAAGCAGGTTTGCAGAGACCCAAACTTCATTGCATATGGGAAGAGACATTGATAGTCTTGTCTTTATTGGGTGGCTGCACTTTTCCATTGACCAGGCCACTGGGCCAAGGTATGCTAAGAGGTTGTTCAGTGAATCCCTGAGCTCTAAACATAGCTCTCCCTGTCCTACCGTCACCACGTTGCAGCAGCCTAATTACTGCTAATAAGAATATGTCACCCCTTCTCTATGTGGCCTGAAGGACTCCTAATGATGGGGGTAAATCTTAGCTCCCATTTCATTGGAATTGTGACTATTATACTTACTGGGTTTTTTTAGATGAGGACAACAAAGCCAAGAGAATTTGAGATACTTGCTTAAAACAGCATAGTTAGAACAGGAATGGGACTAGAAGCTCAGCCTCCTGACTTTTGGACTAACTGACTTCCCACACACTGGAGGAGTACATCTGGTCTCATCTCCGTAACAGGTGGACATGGAGAATAGCAATCACATAATGTTAAGCTGTGACAAAGGTGACTCCAGTGAGGGAGAAATTCATAGCAGCAGATGTCCTCTAAATATTAAGGCCCTGTAGAGAGCAAGACATTTGTCATCCTGCTGTCTCACTGTGCCAAGCCACAGCAGTGAAGATGTTTTTGCTCTGTAGTTTTCCAAAGCAGGGCCTTTTCCAAAACCATTCAATGTGATGACTACTTGAGTGCATTTTAATGCGTTTGCTAATGAATTTCCTTGACATTGGAAAATAATAACATTTTTCTTTTGTAATGTCTGCTCCTCATTCCCCCAAAGGAGCCCACAATGTCTTTTTTAGGGGGTGGGGTGTCACAGAGAAGTCCATACTAGTGATACAGTTAAGGGCTCTTTCTAATCCGTAAAGCACCATCCCCATGGAAATGCCAGTGCACCCACAGGGATTTGAGGAATCATGCTAGGGGAGCTTGTAAGTGACTTTGCATTTAGGATGTCCACAGCCTTTCTGGGGCCCATTAGGCTGGTCAGTAAGTGGTAAGTGATGAGCTACAGGGCTGGGAGGGGGGATGACGTAAAGAAAGAATTAAAGAAATGAGAATGAGTCAGCCAAGGTGGAAATTTAGTTTGCAAGGGGTGGTGGCTCTTCAAACTTCTTAGCAACTGAAGATGATCATCACTATTTTTATCACTTTTATTAGCTTTTTCATTTTTGGACTTTAAGACAGGAGTCACCATTTCTTTTGAGTTAAGTTCGATGGAATAAAGAACTTTGCCATAAAACTCTGTAAGAAAGGAGTGAAGGTTGGAAATTAATGAATTATAAATGTGTTCCACTATTAGATGAGGGATGGGGCCTTGAATAACTTGATCACCTTAGTCAATAGTAGGTTGTAGTGCCTTGCTAAGAAGGAGGAGACTCAACTTCATACCTGAATGCTGTGATAAAATATTCATGGGGGAAAATTAATATAGCATTTTGTTTAGGGCTTTCAATGCTGTATGTCAAAGAAGAAACTAATCAGGGGAAAATCCAATTTATTCTTAAATTGTGAGTGAATGATAGTTTTGGATAGGGAGTTTTTCACATCAATCAGATTATGTAAATTTAGTGGATGCTTTTTTCCTTTATCAGAAGTGAGAAGGCAGTAAACATTTTAAACATAGTGATCATTATTATTATTATTATTATTTTTTTTGAGACAGAGTCTCGCTCTTTTGCCCAGGCTAGAGTGCCGTGGCATCAGCCTAGCTCACAGCAACCTCAAACTCCTGGGCTCAGGCGATCCTCCTGTCTCAGCCTCCTGAGTGGCTGGGACTACCGGCATGCACCACCATGCCCAGCTAATTTTTTCTATATATTTTTAGTTGGCCAATTAATTTCTTTCTATTTTTAGTAGAGACGGGGTCTCGTTCTTCCTCAGGCTGGTTTCGAACTCCTGACCTTGAGTGATCTACCCACCTCGGCCTCCCAGAGTGCTGGGATTACAGGCGTGAGCCATGTGATCATTATTTTTTAAGCGAAGTACACTGATCTTAAGGTTCAGTTCAGTAAGTTTTGACAATTGTCCACATTCACGAAACTACCACCTAAAGTTCCATCAAGTTCCTTCACCTTCTTGTCCCTTTCTAGTCAAACTGCTTTCCTTCTCACTGAGGCAACCACTTTCTAATTTCCATCACTGTAGATTAGTTTGCCTGCTCTTGGACTTCCTATAAATGGAGTCATACCATATATGTATTTGGTGTCTGATTTCTTTCACTCAACATGTTCTTAGATTCATCCATTTTTTTCATGTATCAGTCACTCATTCATCTTATTGCTGAGTGGTATTCCTTTGTACAACTATATCACAACATGTCTATCCATTCTCCTGTTGATGACAGTTGAGTTGTTTTCTATTTTTAGCTATTATGAATACAACTGCTATGAGCACTCTTGTACAAGACTTTTTGTAGACACCTATTTTCATTTCTCTCGGGTATATACCTAGGAGTAGAATTGCTGGTCACGGTAATTCTATGTTTAATCGTTTGAGTAACTACCAGACTGTTTTCCAAAGCAGCTATACCATCTTACATTCCCACCAGCAAGGGCTTTAATTTCTCCATATTCTTACCAATACATGTTATTATTCATATTTTTTTATTATAGCCATCCTAGGGGGTGTGAAGTTATATCTCATTGTAGTTTTGATTTGCTTTTCCCTAATGATTAATGATGCTATCTTTTCAAGAGCTTATTGGCTATTTGTACATCTTCTTTGCAGAAATGTCTATTCAAACTCTGCCCATTTCTAGTTGAGTAATTTGTCTTTTTATTGTTGAGTCCTAATTAATTTCTAACACTGGTTGAATTGAATTGAGAAAGTCTGTTGTATCAGGTAAGGTTGTAACAGAAAGTAACAGAAAACCCAACCTATACTAGCTAAAGCATAAATGGAATTTGTTGCATGTGGCTGAAGTTCTTGGGGTAGTTTTGGCTTCAAGAGTGGCCTGATCTCTCAGCTCTGTTTCTGCTGTGTGAGCACCATTCTTGGATGGGCTCCTCCCATCGGAGCAGCAAGACGGCTCCAGTAGCTCCAGCCGGGCATTCTCCCGGGTTCAGGCCAAGTAGAAAACAGCACTTGCCTTTCTCCCAGGAGCATGGGCAAAAGACTTATTGGTCCTGACTGATTACATAGCAATCCCAATCACAGTGGCCAAAAAGAATGGGTACATTGATTTAGGGGGATTCATAGGCCCCACTCCTGAAGCCAGGGTTACAGCCTACCTGAAATACAGGGGCTGAAAGCAGGGAGGGAGAATCCTAATTCTCCAGAGAGAATTAGAATACATTCACTATAAGAAAAACAAAATGGATGTTGGGATGCCAAAAACTAGCAAACATCCCAGAGATGTGCTTCCCAACCATGGTCTCATGAAAAGTCAACATGATTTTTATCTAAGCAATTAATCATAGAGATGGGGCCACAGGGTAAAATATAGTGAAATCATGAAAAAGTCATTAAATTTGGAGTCAGAATCCTAACTTTGCTACTTGCTAGCACTATGACCTTGGAAAAATCACTTAACTTTCCAAACCACATTTTTCTAAGCCATAAAACAGGGATCATCTTAAGTATCATTCCAGCATCATAGGTTGGTTCTAGAAACGTCGACATGTGAAAGTGCCAGGCACACAGAGGATATTCACTCTGAAATCCTGGATCATAACTTTTTCCACTTGCTGCCTTCCACGCAACCTCACTACAGAGCTACTTCCTAGCCAGCCAGTGTTTGCTTTCCAGACAGGATTTTAGAGATTTTCCCAAAAAATCTTTGGAGCCATTGCCTATGGAACCCCAGACTATAACTCCAGTGTGGGTTAGAACATGGTTCTCTCAACTCTGAGAATGGTTTCTAGTTGGAATGTCACTGGAGCATGGAGAGCCAGACACAGCAGTAGGCTTTGGATATAGCTTGGGGTGGAAAACAGAGATGATCACCTTAGTTAGAGGCCTAGAAAATGTCACTGGAGACCTCAGATTCCCACAGTTTGACTTCTAGGAGTGGAAACGGGTGTCCACTTCTCCCCTCTCTCAAAGCCTGCTGCCCTTCTGGATTCTGGTTTGGTAACTAAGCAGTGGGCCCTTCATTCCTCAGCACTTGGTTAAGGGTTTGGGACTGTTCCATTGGTGGCCGCAAAATCTATGTCAGAAATGCTTAGGGGCAGCAATCTAGCTGACGTGAATATTTAGAAGAATCGTTTTAGAAATTGTTTGCATTTTTAAAAAGTAGGTTTCACTCAGATTGCATACTATTTGAGATGGCTTAGGGCAGGGCTGATAGTGATTACCTAGAAACTTTGACCACCCCTTGGCATCACTGTGGACTGCCCTCTCCGTCTCTGTGACTCTATGTTTGTCTTATGTAGATAGGAGAAGCAGAGCAAATTTCCATGCCTGTATTTTTGCTCTGCCCCTGGTCGATCTGGGGCTTCTGGAAAGCAGACAGACACTGATGGGGTTGGAAGTGGAAACAATTTACTGGGGTGTGATACCTGTGAAAGGCAAAAGGAAGAGAGAGCAGAAGTGGCAGGGAAAACCTTCGAACCATGATGCAGGTCTGACACCTGGAGAAGGAGAGGGGGAAGGAAGGATGATGGAACAGGCAGAGCCTCAGACTCGGGTGCAGCTCTGGAAACGACCTGGCCAGTCTAATAGGGAGCTCTGGCACAAAGACTGCTCTTAGAGGAGTCCCACGCCATGGTATGGCAGCGGCCATACCCTAGTACCCCTGCCATGCGCAGTCATGGTAGAGACAGTGCTGCAGCTTGGATGCTGGGGCTGTCAGCTCTCTACACTCCCAGCACCGGGTGTCTTCTGGAAGGGAGGTCTGCATGACACACCTCCGCAGCTGCCACATCCCCTGCCAGCCGACAGCAGCCTCGCCATCTGCGCTTGCCTGTAATCAAGTGCACAGAGAGAGGGAGCGCAGACAGAGGGCGCTACAGCGCTCCACGGCACTGCCCTGCTCCTCTCACGATTCCTTTGGGTAAACTTGCGTAAGTCATTCTATGCTTTAGGCCGCTGCTCTTTGAAATGTTTCCTCTGCCTGGCATGCCCTTCCCTCAGATACCCTAAGGACTCCATTATTCCTCATCTTCTTTAGGCATCTGCTCATGTGTCATCTTATCAGCAAGTCCCTGCCTGGCAGTCTAATTAAAATAGCAACCCCCTCACAATCCTGATTCTCCTTCCTGGCATTATTTCTCTCCATAGCACTCACCCTTTGTGATTTTAAAAGTTTGTTTCTATATTTATCAATCTGTCTCCTTTGATATAATTGATGTCAAGTCAGGAAATTTTGTCTGCTGCTCTATCCCTAGCACCCAGAATAGTGACTAGCATATAGCAAATGCCATTAAATGTGTGTCAAAAGGAAGGAAGGAAAGAAGGAAGGGCGGGAGGGAGGAAGAGAGGGAGGAAGGAAACTGGTATAACCATACAAATCATGTAAAAGTTGATAGATTCCACTAACCCTTTCTCTTTTTGATTAAACTTCTTGTCAAAGAAGACCATCTAACCTCTTGAAGAGAGTAATGAAGTCATGAAGCTTGCAAAAATTTGTCACTGAAAATTGGATTTTTTTTTTTTTTTTGGAGACAAAGTCTTACTCTGTCATCTAGACCAGAGTGCAGTGGCATCATCATAGCTCACTGCAACCTCAAACTCCTGGGTTCAAGCAATCCTCCTGCTTCAACCTCCCAAGTAGCTGAGCAGGCACGTGCCATGACACCTGGGCTAAGTTTTCTATTTTTTTTTTTTTTTTTGTAGAGATGAGGTCTTGCTCTTGCTCAGGCTGGTCTTGAACTCCTGGCCTCAAGCAATCCTCCACTTTGGCTTCCCAGAGTGCTAGGATTATAGGTGTGAGCCACTTCTCCCAGCCTGATAATTGGAATTTTAAGTTAAAGACAGAAAAATTATTTATTGACCGTATTCTTTCATCAGACACTACGTTACAGGTTTTCACCTACATTGTCTCATTTAGTCCTTCCAACAACACATCTGAAATAAGAGTTATCATCCCTATTTTATGGGTGAGGAGGCTGAGGTGCCCAATGTCACGTACACACAGCTGGAAGTGTGGAATTTAAATCCAGATTTGTCTGATAGCAACAAACAAAGAATAGACTTCAATGCTAAAAGGGGTAGATGAGCCAAATTCTCTCATCATTTGATAGTAAACATAAAAATAAAATTTAAGAGTCATATCACAAAGCACAGAGTGAGCAATTACTTTTACTATGCATGGGTTTCAACTCTCATTATCAGTTACCCAGTCCAAGGAAGGCATCATCTTCTTACAGTGAGGGGTATGTATTTTTCCTTTCTAAAGTCTGTTATGGACTAAACATTTGTGTCCCCTCCCCCTCAAATAAATATCTTTTTAAGCCTTAACCCCCTCTGTGATGGCATTAGAAGGTAGGGCCTTTGAGAGGTGACTAAGTTTAGATGAGGTCATGAGGATGGAGCCCCCATGATGGGATTAATACCCTTATAAGAAGAGAAGGAGACACCAGCACTCTTCCTTTCTAACATGTGAGGATGCGACAAGAAGGTAGCCATCTGCAAGCCAGGAAGAGAGCTCTAACCAGGAAGTAAATCAGCCAGCATCCTGCTCTTGGATTTCCAGCCTCTAGAACTGTGAGAACTAAATTTCTGTTGTTTAAGCCACCTGGTCTATGATATTTTGTTATGGCAACCCAAGCAGCCTAAGATAAAGTGTCAGAAACATGTAGCTACACAGCATCAGAAACCTTCCCTTAGAAGAGAAAGCTTCTCATTCTCTCTTTTTTACTGGATACCTCTTTTAGACAAGCTTCTCATTCTTTCAGTAGAAAGCCAATTAATAAAAATAAAAGGAATGATGGAATTTGAAAATCATCAGTGGAAGCTAATACTAGAGGATGAATGTTTGATGAGGCACAGAATAGTTTCATTATCCCCAAAACCTCCCCACCAATTATTTTTTAATTATAAAAGGAAAAAGAGTAACTTTGTAGTGGAGAAATATGGCAGATATCACCTTAACCCGTGATCAACGCCGATGTTACTGGTAATAAAGACAAACCAACATCATTACCTCCTCATATGAAGCCCTGAGAAGGACACAATACTTCCACGATATTCCTCCTCCAAAGGTACAACCTGGATGCGATCATTAGGCAAGTCAGAAAACCCAAGTTGAAGGACATTCTATAAAATAACTGCCCTGTATTTTTTAAAAATGTCAAGTTATAGAAAGTCAAAGACAGGCCAAGGAACTGCCCCAGATTAAAGAGATATGACAACTAAATGTAATGCACAGTCTGAGACTGGATTCTAGCCTGGGAAAATAAATTAACTATAAGAGACATTACTGGGGCAACTAATGGAATTTGCACGTGGACCATGTAGTAGATGTTAAATTTCTTGTTTTGATCATTTTGCTGTGGTTATATAAGAGAATGTCCTTTTCTCAGCAAATATTCTGAAGTGCTTAGGGGTCTCCTAACATATGATGTTTCCAATTTACTCTCAAAAGTTTCAGAAAAAAATCATACATCCATATGAGACAGAAAGAGAGTGAGAGAGAGAGAGAGAGAGAATAATGAAGCAAATGGCCCCAAATTCTAAATAATTGGTGATTCTGGGTAAAAAACACACAGAATTTGAAACTGTACCAAAATTAAAAATTACAGAAATGCACTTTTAATCTCAAATAAAGACCCTCTCTTGATGTTAATCTGGGGGCTGAGGAAACATTTCAGGTAATTGCCACAGATTTTTCTTTCAAGCGTTTGAATTATTTTGCAAATCAAAATAAGAAACTTGGAGAGTTCCAGAAATGCATAGCACTAATTTCTATTGGAAATGTAATTTACTCTGTTTCTCTAAGTGCTCATTAGCTATTGCCTGAGTACTGGTCCTTCTGTCAGAAGTGGTTGTTTACAACAAGCCCTCTTGCAAACCAGAACATTTTCTGACGCCAATTTCGTAAATGGAAAATGTAGGCAACAAATAAAGGCTAAAGGAAACACAATGAATCTACTCAGAATAATTTCAAATGACATGCTTTCATTTTCTTAATCTTGATGTTAATTTTATAATCCTTCCATACACGAAGCCCGAGTGACAACAGGACTGTTCAGGGAGAAGTCAGTGGGCATTTGTTTTCTTACAAAGCACTTATGAATTAGAAACCATACACAGCGACCATCTCTTCAGTTTCTTCATTTATCAGTTTTCTAAACTATCTTTTTCCACTCTCCATTTCTCTACATTACACTGTCCACAAGTGTTATTGAGCTCCTACTAGATGATATGAAAATATAAAAAGAAGATTGAGACATGCATGGGTCTCTGTGGCAGAGACCACTATTCAACAGCCATTCTTTCTTGGAAACAAAATACCTTAATTGTTATTCAGCTATAAAATATTTCCCAGCCTTCCTTGAAAATGTGGTGGCCAATGAAATATCAACAGAAGTTGTAGGGTGAGACTTCTGGAAAAGGTCTTTAAATTTTGGCTGGGAGGCCTATCCTTTACCCTTAATCCTTGTTGTACTCCCTGCCTGGAACATAAATATGATGGCTGGACTTCCAGCAGCCATCTTAAAAACACGAGAATAACACCCATACCCTGGGGATGATGGCAGAGAGAAGCGCTAAAAGAGGTTAGGACGGTAATGCTACCTTAGGGTCCACATTATCAGTCCTGACTTGTTTTTCTCTAGACCCCTTTTAAGTGAGAGCAAAATTATCTCCTATCTTATTTAAGTCAACATTACTTTGTAGCTCTGGAACTAGCAGCTAAATGCAATTCTTAAGTTATGTAGTCCCTGATTTCAAGAAAATGCTGAGGCGAGAAGACGAATGCACACAAGCAATTAGAGAACACGTCCAGATATTCTACAGTTAAAGAGACTGTAGAGGTGGAAAGAGTAAGAGCTTTGCAATCACTCACTCCTGCAGTCAGTCATCAGCTTAGCCATTTACAGTGCGTGACCTTGAGCAAATTATCTAACCTTTCTGAACCTCAGTTTCCCTTTTTATAAAATGAGGATGATGATAATTACCTTAGGTAGTTGTAAAGAGGAGATAATGGGCCTGGCACTCAATATGTGCTTAATAAGTGATAGTAGTAATTTATAAACTATACAAACTCACAGAAGGAAGAAATTTATATGGGTTGAAGATCCTTAAAGAATAAGTTGAATTTTGTCAGCAGTGAAGGATAAAGGGGAAAATTATCCCACGTGGATAAGGGGAAAGGCAAGTACAGCAAGGGCAGAAACACGGGAGATTGGCTGACTATAACGTATTTGAGCATTACAAGGAAATTAACCAAGAGCTAAGAAAAACAGGGTGGCACAGATAGGGTGAGATCAGGATGGCACAGATGGGGTGGGACTGGTATCAGGCCAAAAGCCAAAGAGAAGATATATGACTTGCTATATGAAAGGGCATGAGGAGAATCCATAAATTTTATACAAAAGGAAGATCAGGACAGACATAATAAAAGCTCATTACACTAAGATCTTTAGTTATCCTAAGTGATTTTCTTTTAGAACAAGTGACAAGGAAATGATTCTGAGTGCCAAATGGAAGGTGAGTATCTAATCCAAAAAAGTAGCCATTAATTTAATGGAAAGATTGCCTAATAGCAAACATTAATCTAGTTGTTAGAAAGGTGCTATAGGGTAGCTTGAGTTCCCACAAGCCTTCTTCCTGTGATTTTTGTATAAAATGAAAACTTTCAGCATTTGGCAAAGGTGCTTTTCACTAAAAAAAATGTAATCAAGCCAATCGGACAAAATGTTTCTCTGTACAAACCACAAAACGCCAGCAGAAACTCACCTATTTTGTGTCTAATGGCATCTTTTTTTCTATCTCATTTTAAAAATTCTCTTAGTAATGCCATTTGTTTCCAGCAAATATTTTAGAACTTTCTCAAGGTAAAAGAGGTCATTAACCCATCCCCCTACTTGGCTTTCACAGACTCACCACATTGTACAATAAATTTAGTTATTGCATTTTCTTTATGCTGGGATGGAAACGGGTAAACTAAGCCAGCTGTCATATTTCTTGTAGGCCTGTCCTTTCCAGAGAGAGCCTACCCACAAGCTCCAATTTGAGAATTCTTCTCTCCTTCCTCGTAATCTGATATAGAGCATGTGATCCTTGACAAGGATTATTTTGTTCCGTCTTCCCAATAACCTCATGCCACAGGTCTCAGTGTGATCCTCATTTTACGGATGAGCAAAGAGAGACACGGAGAAGCCAAGTAACTAACTCTGGCTACGTGGCTGGTAAGTGGTAGGGTTCAATTCGGATCCAGGCAGATGCCAGAGCCTTTCCTCCACTACCAACCCTCTCCTCCTACTAATCAGAGGAGGCACAGGTCACCAAGGCAGGGGAACTTGGCTAATCAGACTCTTGCTCAAGAATCTGATATAAAAGACACAGAAATTCTAGTCAGACAGTGGTTGGCTCTGGACTCTCTTGACATAGTCCTGGGGCCTCTGCTTCCACAGAAAGTCAAAGCCTTGTTTGGGCCAAAGTTACAAGGGAGCAGGGAACAAGAGGCAGGCAGAGAAAGTCAGTGTAAAGGAAATAAGGGAACAGGGAGAGGAGAGGGGAGTGTCTGACCACTTTCCCACTCCCATGTGCCTTGCACGGTTTATCTTTGTGGTAGCCCTATACGCTTATCAATGAAACCTCTTTCACTTGTGATACTCCAATAAGCTTTGGAATTTGCAGCCAAATGAGCTCCAATTATTCTAGCAAAGTATTTCAAGAGCAAAGAGGAGCTGCGTATGCAAAAATATCTAGGGCATTGCCCTTTATAATAATGAAACACTGGAAAGAACTGAGTCACCAAATAACTAGGGAATAATAAATTGTACTATGCCCATTCGATGGAATATTATGTAACCATGAAAGCACATAAACACGAAAACTACATATAAGTGGAGTAATTACAATAGTCTTATATATATATATATATATATACATGCTTGTAAAGATTGAGAAAAAAAGCTGTGCAAATATATCAAAAGCAATAGTGGCAGAGAATTGTGTATGTGTGTGTGTGTTTGTGCGTTCTGTATTGCTGGAGAATTGCATTAAAGTTTTGAGAAAAATTTGAGGGCTCTTAAGACCCCCTTTCTTAAAATATTTGACAGAATTATCAAGTCTCAGAACTCGAAATAATTTTAGAAGCTATTTAGTATAATTTTTTCATTTCTTCAGACTTTGAACACTTTCAGTGATAAGGTGCTCTCTGCCCTCCACTATAAAGTAAAGTATGAGGCTGGAGGCCAGGAGTTCAAGATCAGCCTGGGCAACATAGGGGGACCTCCTCTCTAGAAACAACAAAAAATTTAGCTAGGCGTGGTGGGGTGTACCTGTAGTCCCAGCTACTCAGGAGGCTGAGGGGGGAGGATTGCTTGAGCCCAGCAGTTCAAAGTTACAGTAAGTGATGATCACACCACTGCACTCTAGCCTGGGTGATAGAGCAAGACCTCAGCTCTAAAAAAACTAACTAACTAAATAAATAAACAAACTGCAAAGGGGCTGTCCACCCTCTGCTTGAATGCCTTTGGGAACAGAAATTCTCAAGTTGTTCTTCTCTTTGATTGGCTTGTTACAAAGTTCCACCTTATAGTATGTGTGTAGTTTCTTCTTCTTCATTCTGTTGAGAGCAAGCCTATCCCTTCTTACATGATAATATTCAGGGCCCTTTGGGTGCACAGCCTGGGCAACAAGGCACTGTACTCAGAAGGACTCCAAGCCTGGGTTAATGCTGTTTTGTTGGCATTTTAAAATTCTTAATATTTTTTTGAACATGGGGACCCACTTTTTTAGTTTGCATTGGGCCCCTCAAATTAAGTAGCCAGTTTGAAAATAGCTTTATGTCAAACCTCCCCATTTCTTTAGATTTTTTTTTTTTTTAGAGATGGGGTCTTGCTCTGTAGCCCAGGCTGGAGTGTTCATTGGCATGAAGATAACTCACTACAGTCTCCTTAAACTCCTGGGCTCAAGCGATCCTCCTGCTTCAGCCTCTGGAGTAGCTGGGACCACAGGTGCATGCCATCATGCCTGGCTAATTTTTTTTATTTTTTGTAGAGATGGGGTCTCCCTGTGTTGCCCAGGCTGGTCTTGAACTCCTGGTCTCAAGCAATCCTCCAGCCTCAGTATCTCAAAGTTCTGGGATTACAGGTGTGAGACACTGCACCCAGCCCAGACATGTTTTTAATAGAACCTGATTTTGAGTCTTTTGACCATCCTGGTTGTTCTCTGTTCCCAGAACTCACCACAGACTCCAGATATGGTCGAGTCAGTGTGGAATACAGGGAAACCTCAAATACCTTTGTTATAAAGTCTCCTAAGATTGCATCTATATTTTTAGTAATGGATAACATTTATTCAGTGTTTACTTTGTGGCAGGCATTATGTTAAGCACATTACATGTGCTATTTAATCCTTTCAACAAACAATCCTAGTTAAAAAACTGGTTTATCCCTAGTTAGTATGTAAGAAAACTGTGGCTTAGGGAGATTACATAACTTGCTTATGGTCATACCATCCACAGGTGGCAGAGAGGAACTCAAACCCAGGTTTGATGGGCCATTTCACTCTATGTTCTACTATTGTTTCTCCCAGTTATTAGAGGCATTCACTATTTTGGGAGGTTAGAGGCAGCACATTTGAGCCACTTCCCAATTCTGATCTTTTCATCAACTAATTTTAGTCTAGGGTGATCCAGTGGGGAGGGTCCCTTTGGACACCGACTGAGCTCCTCCCGCGTAGCCATTTCCTTTCCCAGGTTTACATGTTCCATTTGGTTCCTTCCTGAGGTTTTTCTCCCCCCTCCTCCTAGACTTAGGGTCTGTATTAGTTTCTAATTGCTGCTATAACAAATTACCACCAAGTTATTGGCTTGAAACAATACAATTTATTCTCTTACACTGGTGGAGGTCAGAAGTCTGAATTTGACCTCGCAGGGCTAAAATCAAGGTGTTGGCAGAGATGTGCTCCTCTGGAGGCTCTGGGGAGAACGTGTTCCTTGCTTTTTCCATCTTCTAGGGGCCACCTGCTTTCCCTGGCTTGTGGCCATGTCACCCCAACCTCTGCTTCTGTCATCATGTCTCCTTCTCTGACTCTGACCCTCCTGTGATTACATTGATCCCCCAGACAACCCACAATAATATCCCCATAGTGAGGTCAGATGATGAGCAACCTTATTTCCATCTATAAGCACGATTCCCTCTTGCTGTGTAACATAACATATTGCCAGATTCCAGGGACCAGGACCCGGCCATCTTTCTGGCCATCATTCTGTCCGCAACAGCCTCCCCGCCCACCTCGCACACGCACACACAAGCCCGGCTCCTCCTGTGACCTGGATTCCAGGGCCTTCCCATCCTGCTCAACTACCTATGGGTGCGCTCTGGCTTTTGTGTTCAGTCAACAAACATTTACAGAGCACCTATTATGTGCCAGGCATGTCACTAGGAGTGAGAGATACCAGGAAAAGAGACATAGTCCTTGACCTGAAAGAGCTCACATTTTAGTGGGGTTGACAGAAAAATCATGAAACATAAGAAAACATGGCTGTTACTGGGATGGGGTAAAGGTTGCCCAGGAGATGAAGGGGCTGCGGGGACTTGGGTCTGGGGAGGGCAGGGACACGCGGAGACACAGCTTACTGCTCCTCGTGCTATCACAGATCCATACAATCGAGACAGTCGATTGTATGGATACAATCGAGGCGCCATCACAGAAAAGGAGGCTCTGTGAGTGCCAGGGCCCGAGGCGACTGGGCTGGGCTGGAGGTGCAGAACACAGGGCTGCCCGGGGGTCCCGCTGTAGCACTGCCAGGCAGCCAGCAGCAGGCAGACCCTGGCCACGTGGGAAAAGCTCACCCTACAAGTGTTCGAGGAGGGTGAGCTCATCCCAGAGGGTGACCCTCTCATTTCCCCAGTCTCCACCAGACCTAAAATAAAATTTCATCTTCAAAGTTGAAAAGGGGAGAATTGTCAGATTCATACACAAAGAGGTAACTTTGCTCCTCTCTCAAATGTGGAGTCCGAGGAAAGAGACAGCAACTTTTAAGGTTTTCATGATTTATGTTTGTTTTAGACACTCTATCATAGACACTCTATTACAGCCTAGGCCCCTGGACATGCCTGGTGACTGACCTTTGTCCCTAACTGATGGCCATTGTGTAACCCTTATCAAAGCAAATCCAGAAACTATCATCTGAGTCTGTATGTTCCTGGCCTCAGACATTCTGCAGGATCCACGGGCCCTTGTTTCCAGCTCTGTACTGAACTCTGCTGTCTCCTTTCAGAAACACAAGCAAATAGATGTACCGTTTACATAGATATACAGTCGGCCCTCCACATCCCAGGATTCTACCAACTGTGGATCCAAACTATTCAGGAAAAAAATAACACTATAACAATAAAAAATACAGTATTTTTATAAACTATTTATATAGCATTTATATTGTATTAGGTATTATAAGTAATCTAGAGATAATTTAAAGTATACAGGAGGATATGTTTAGGTTATATGCAAGTACTACACCATTGTCTATCAGGGACTTGAGCTTTTGTAGATTTTGGCATTCTCTGGGGTCCTGGAATCGATCCCCCTTGGATACCGTGGGACAACTGTATGCACCTTGCATTTTCTTGGTCTCCCTAGTTATGAAAAACCTGGCTCTTATTTAAGAACATACACATATACACACACACCAGAAATTTCCTTTTACAGTGGTGCATAACCAAAGAGTTAGTTACAGGGGACTGAACTCATGTTAAATGAGGTGACCTGCAGGCCTTAGAGGCCACAGGTTCGCCACCCCTGAGTGTTTTACAGAGGGCTTTATAGTTGGCCAAAGGTTTTCCCAGCCATTGAATTTTGCTCCCTCGATACACCTTGTGGAACAGCTGTCTTTGATGAGGGTCCATTAAGCACTAAGTACCTGTCAAATCCAGAATCCTCTTTTGGATTCTGGATTTGATAGATACTATCAAATGCAATACAAATGCTATGTAAATTGTTTATCAAAAATACTGTATTTTTTATTGTTATAGTGTTATTTTCTCTTTTTTTTTCTGAATATTTTGGATCCACAGTTGGTAGACTGAATGGGGACTTTTTATTTTTTACTATGTTGAATAAAACAAGTTCTGCTCTTGCTTTACGAAGGACTAAATGGGATCAGCTGCACTTTCTGCTTGTAGTCCTGTGTGTGAGGCCCTTAGCCTTAGCCTGAACACCTCTGGGACATGGTGTCTCCTCCCAAGGCAACCTCCATCTTTGGCTGGTTCTGACTGATGCCCAAACAGAGAAGTTTAAAGATTCTCCTATTGCTTCTGCAAGAGAACCACAGGAGAGGACAATGCCTTCAAGGGGTTTAGTGTGGGCCTATTACAGGTTCTCTATATTGGAGACAGCAAACCAACCCAACCAGATCCTTTCTGCTGGACAGTATGAACTACAGGGGGTCTCAGAAAAGGTGGATCATTGAATCTAATGTTTTTTTTTCCCTCCAAATAATGCATAAGACCTGCCATTCATCCCAATCCCAGAAATACAGGGACTTGGGAGTTATACTGTGGCTAAAGAAGACACTGTCCTGCATCTTTGTAATAAGCCTTCATTAATAAAGGGAATATAACATGAAGGTCTAATTATTTTGCCTGCTCTACATGTGAAGAGCTGGAGCTTCAGAGATATTAAGCAATCCACAAGGTCTCCTGGCTAAGAAGTAGTACCACTGCCCTACGTAACCTTGGTTACAGACTACTTAATAAAAACAAATTTTTTTAATTAAAAAAACTAAACAGAAAAACTCCAAAGCTATTTAAAAATAAATAAAAAAATTTAAATGGATGGACTTCAGATAATAAAAACAAAAACCTATATTGTGATTTGAATGAATCTCCAGGAAACTACACTACATGAAAAAGCCAATTCCAAAATGTTACATACTGTGAGTCTATTCATGTAACATTTTTGAAATGACAGAATCTTAGAAGGAAAGGGGAGACTGGTGGTTGGCATGGGTTAGAGAGAGGGCAGGGGTGGGTGGAGGCTCAGTAGGCGTGGGGCCTGAGTGCCTGAGCTAGCAGCGTGGGGATGGACGCTTCTGCTCACTGGCAAAGCACAAGCTGAGCTGTAGGTCACACGTCCTTCCGTGAGCCCACCCACAGGGAATCCTCGGCTTCCAGGGAAATTTCTCAGCTTATTGTCCACCCTCGAGAAAGTAAGAGAGTTGCAAGTTTGTCACATGGGTTAGTGTGACATCAGGATTAATCCCTAGGTACCTGCCTGGGTGGAAAGAACATTTACGGCAACTTGGCACTGCAGAGAGTAGGCTTTCACGTGAAGGTGAAGATTGATGACACCCTACAAGCCACTGCACCTGTGCTGTGGAAAGTCAGGGTGACCAGATGGCTTGGAAAGTGAAGCCTGAAAAAAAAGAGCAGTTCCAGCTTGTTCTAACTCAGTTTTCTTCTGAGTTGGTGAGGTTGACAGCCAATAGGGGAGGGGACAAGCAAGGGGAGAGATGTACAAGCAGTTTGGGGGACAATGCAAGAGCAGGTGAAGGGAAAAGGGACAACTGAGTGCAAGAACAGAATTCACAGCTCCCACAGACTGTGTCTAGCCTCTGATCCTTTCTTAGGGACTGCAAGGCTCTGAGCTTCAGATTCCCTATTTGTAAACCAGAGCAATGAACCTTTGCCTACATTGCCAAGTTTTTGGGAGAAACAAATGGACCACTGCACATAAAAAATATTTTATAATCATTTATGTTCTATGCAATGCAAAGATTAGTAATGTGATTTGGCAGGATTCCTACTAGTGGTCCCTAAATGAAGAATTTTTTGTACTTACGTTTTGGAAAGTGAGTTAATTCAGTCTGAAGGCTGGTGGGTCTACAGTCCTCAATCACCACTGCTAAATGACCAGTTCTTGGCAGCATTCACGTATGGGGTCAAACACTTGGGAGCAAGGAAGCATGATGGCCACATCTGTGCTGAGCTCTAATGACTAGCAGACTTCTTACTTTGCTTCCACGGCTGATCCTTGGCCCAAAGCCAGCCAGAGAGGAAGTCTAATGAATGAATGCTTATCTAATTTACTGAGGGTTTTTTTTTCTCCTTTTCTGCTTAGGTAATTTGGTGAATTACTAAGATTGGAAGCAGTGGACAGGAGAGGAGAGACTACCACAGTGGGTAACGGTCTAGCTAGGGACCCTCTGGGAGGGAGGCAGTCCGAGTTGAGTTGAGAAACCCTCTCTGAGAAGTGGCTTAATGATGGAAAGAAGGTTGGCCCTGGAGTCTGGGAGCTGTGTGAGTAACCTGGCTTTATCCTCTCTGAGCCACAGTTTCTTCACCTGTAAAATGATAATGATCACAGTGCCCTTCTCACAGAACTGTCATGAGGACTAAACGAGATAAAGAGCAATGCAGCAGCTGGCACAGAGTAGGAGCACAACAATAATAATGAGATAGCATCACTCCTTTAAAATATCTCTCTTTGCACGTTTTTCAGAGAGAATGGAAATAGGGGCCTCAGATGCCTACACTTAGCCTCTTTGCAGCTCCTGGAAGTACGAGTCTGTCCGGAAAGTATCTAGCTGTTGTTAGTACCATTTTTCATACTACATGTCTGGATACTTTCCAGATAGCCCTTGTCTATCTTACCAAGCTTGGGACTTAGAGTCAAACACAGATTGAGATCCAAGCTCCACCAATTGTAAGCTATGCAATCTTAAAAACATCAGTTAATCTCTCCTAACCTCAGTCTTCTCAAGTGTAAAATAGAGTTAAATCCTATCTACGAATATGGTTGCTTAGACAGTTCAATAGGGAGTGTATGTAAAGTGTCCAGGACAGTGTCTTACACACAGGACTCAATAAATGGTGATTCTTATCATAACTGTCTTGGGTGTGGCACACGGAGAGCACAGACAAATGGAGGTCACGGTGTCCACAGACATCACTATTATTTTTTATAATCATCAGCAATCTTGGTTCCATCTGTGCAGTACTTTCTTCCCACTAGAGTCAATGATAGATCACACTAAAAGACTTGGGGGATGTGGATGAGTCAACAGGATGGTGTGATTGCCGAAAACAATGGATATAATCCCAATACTGCACCTGGAGTCCTGAACGAGGCATTTAAGTTAAACATGAACAAGCGTTAAGGCATGCCAAAGGTAGCAAGCAGAATGGGAAGGTGGCTGAAAAGATGCCACACTAAGAATGTCCTAGGGACTGGGACAAGAGAAACCCAAGAGTGAGCATAAATAAACCAGTGTTTGAAGAGCCAGTATGTGAAAGGATGATTTAATTTATTCTGTCATCCCTGAAGGGCAGAACTCAGACCACTGGGTAGAAGTTACCTGGAGATAAATTTCAGCTCAATACAAAGAATTTTCCAACAATACAGCCATTCACTGACAATGCAGCTGTCCATTAGAGGACTAGGCTGTCCAGCTGAAGGAAGACCTGAGTCCCACAATCTGGCATTGAGGGCGAGGAGGGGCGGGTAGTCTAGCCCAGGTATCTCCCAGGTCTCTCACAACTCTGAAATTGTGTTTTAAGAGAGGGCTATGAACAACACAGGCCTCCGACAGAAAACAGTCTTGTTTTAGCAAGCCATTTATGTGAACCCTTTTCTTCACTATATCATAATTCCTGGAGGCAGCATGGTAGGGTAAACAATGATATCTTATTTACCTTAATATTAGCTATAGTTACTACCATAGATGAAAGGCTCACCTACTACTATAGAGTAGACTTTAGGGTTCTGGCATTGCCTCATGTGTCCAAGGATGCTGATAAGAAGCTATAGGATGACCAACACTTAAGTGCACATATAGTAGTAACATTCATCAGGTGTCAGGCAGGTGGGAGGCGGGAGGAGGGGATGGGTATATTCACACCTAATGGGTGTGGTGCGAACCGTCTGGGGGATGGACATGCTTGAATATATATATTCAACGAATACACGCTGCTTACTTACTTTAAGAAGAATACCTGAGTGCCAAACCAACCTCTTTTTTATGTTAGTATTTTTCATTCTAAAAATATAGGAAAGGAAGCGATTGTTACCACTAACATTTAAAAACTGATTTTGAGGTGTGCTGGCTCACTCCTATAATCCTAGCACTTTGGGAGACTGAGGCAAGAGGATACCTTGAGGCCAGGAGTTTGAGACCAGCCTGAGCAGCACAGCGAGACCCTGTCTCTACAAAAAATAAAAACCAGCTGAGCATGGTGATGCATGCCTATAGTCCCAGCTACTTAGGAGGATCACTTGAACCTAGGAGTTTGAGGTTGCAGTGAGCTATGATGACACCACTGCACTCTAGCCAGGGAAACAGAGCAAAACCCTGCCTCCAAAAAATAAATACTAATTTTAAAATTAAAAATAACTACTTCCACATGTGAGCACATTATTTAATCCCACAAACCTCAGTTTCCTTTATCTATAAAGGATGATATTTACCTATAAGTGTTATTTACCCATAAGCACTGTTCATTAATTCAACAAACATTTCTGCCTGATTCTACTTGCTAGGGACTTACATTATTGAACTAAAAAG
The DNA here is from genome assembly GCA_963574885.1 of Lepilemur ruficaudatus. NCBI lineage: Eukaryota > Metazoa > Chordata > Mammalia > Primates > Lepilemuridae > Lepilemur > Lepilemur ruficaudatus. Next base: position 20,830 of record CAUYRT010061020.1, read on the forward strand.
TCATATAACCCTCATAAGAGCTTACATTCTAGTGGAGAGAGGAAGCAGTAAACACAGTAAGTAAACTGAAGTATGTCAGTGTGGGCAGACTATGTGAAATTGCTATGAGAAAATAAAGCAGGAAAATGGTTAGGATAAATCCAGTGGAAGGATTAAGTAAGATAATGCAGGTAAAACCCAGTGCATGGATAGATTCAGTAGAAAGTCAATTAACACTATTATTAAATATTACCATGGGGACTTCTGAGCTTGCAGGACCTAGTGTTAAATGCATCGTTCCACTTCTGAATTATTAAATAGATGATGTATATTTAAAGTCAAAAATTAAAAGGAAGTGGGTCCTGACATCGTTTGCAGGTGGAAGAAAGGAATCAATGAAAATATAATGACTTTAGGGTTCTGGCATTGCCTCATGTGTCCAAGGATGCTGATAAGAAGCTATAGGATGACCAACACTTAAGTGCACATATAGCAGTAACATTCATCGGGTGTCGGGCAGGTGGGAGGCGGGAGGAGGGGATGGGTATGTACACACCTAATGGGTGTGGTGTGAACCGTCTGGGGGATGGACATGCTTGAAGCTCTGACTCGGGTCGGGCAAAGGAAATATATGTGATCTAAACATTTATATCCCTGTAATATTCTGAAATAATAAAAAAAAAGATGCTGTAGGAAATTTAGAAATGCAGAAACCTGGGCTGGAATTGTTTACATCAGGTAAGTGACCTAGTTTTTCTAAGTCTTGGTTTTCTCATTCGACAAGGGCTGTTGCAACATGAACTTGGTTATAACATATAAAATCCCAGGCACGCAGCAGGTACGGCTAGCTTATACTATTATTACCATCATCCAAACAAACTCATCTGAATTTTCCGAGATTTTCAGTGTGCTCAGGATGAAAAAACAAGGCAGCATTTCTCAGGACAGCACATTCCACAGTCATGTGTTACTAGGAGTTAGACTAAGGTCACTTGTTATGAGACCAAACCAGGAAAACATAAGGAAGTATTCAACCGATTAAATGCTCAATCCAGTTCTCAGCCTTACTAACTCCTTGGCTGCCGTCTTCAGAATTCCAGAAGATGCAAACAAAGACACACTGATTCACTCAAAACAGGTCTTCGTACAAATTTGAGCATTTAGCCAAAAAGCAGCCTGAAAGGATTTATGAGGTGTGCTTCCCTCCACAGAGCCTGCGAGTCGAGCAGACACAAAGCCACCTTCAGTCAGCCCCATTTACCCAGAGAAGTCTGTAGCATGGTGCCTCTGCTCCTTACCGCTCTGAGTCTTGGGAAATGAGAATTTAATTTGCTCTGTTGAACTTTTCCTCATGGGGGCAGCTTTACGAGGAAGGAGATCTCTCTGCATCTCCACACTCCCACTTCTGCAAGTTTGAATGTAAATGAAAGTTTTGGGGTATCTATTGGTGCTAGTGCCTTGTCCACTAGCCATTCCCAAGACAAAAGGAGCTATTTCTAGAGTTGAAAGTTCCCCATTCACTGTAGATAGCCCCTCTCTGCTGTGAGGGGGGCTGTGTCCAACAGTCTGCCCCTTCCAGGGGTAGCTGTGACCATCTGGCACTTCAAAAGGAGTCAAGAGACATCAAAGAACAAGTGTGGGATGGGTGCGGTGGCTCATGCCTGTAATCCTAGTACTCTGGATCCTCCAAGGCGGGAGGATAGCTTGAGGTCAGGAGCTTGAGACCAGCCTGAGTCAGAGGGAGACCCCGTCTCTACCAAAAAAATAGCAAAAAAAAAAAAAAGAAAGAAAGAAAGAAAGAAAAATCAGCCAGGCATGCATGTTGGCGCCCCCTGTAGTCCCTGCCACTTGGGAGGCTGAGGCAGGAGGATTGCTTAAGCGCAGGAGTTTAAGGTTGCTGTGAGCTGGGCTGATGCCACGGGGAACAGAGCGAGACTATGTCTTGAAGAAAAAAAAAAAAAAAAAGGACAAATGTGTCAGCTTTGCTGGGTCTAAATTAGTGCTTCTCAAACTATCCATGCTGGAGGACCAGTGTGTTCTCATTTCCTATCCACCATGGACATTTACTTGAAACAAATAAAACACAAAGCCAACTTACCTCCTTCCCTATTAAATAAGATGATATATTTAGCACAGTGGTTGGCACATAGTAATCATTCACTAAATATTAGCTATTATTATTACTATTTTCTCAGGGCCAGTAAGATAGGACAAAACATTAACCAGGAGACTGAAGCCCAGGTCCTACTTCCTTCTTTGCTCCTATTGACCTTGGGCAAGTGTGTTTACCTCTGTAGGCTTTAGCTTCAACATTTATAATACATCATGAGATGATCTAGAATCTAGTATCTAGATAACTAACTTATGAACTTAACTGAAACCCAGAAAGAAAAAATACATTTGTGTCCCAGTACACAAATTCAGAAACATACACACAAGCAGACAACTGCCATGTTTCATGAAGTATTAACAATATTATTCTCACTGCATGCTATACACTTTGACATTTTCTACCTTGTTTTTTAAAATGCTGGTCAAGACATATTTAATGGATTTCAAACTTACAATTTGAAAAACACTAACGCCAAAGATTCCTAAGGCCCCCATGCTTGATAGTATACTGACGGGAGTAACAACTAGTAGGTCCCTGCCATCATTTACAACTTGGTTTCTGGGTAGATCTGAAAGGCAGGTACACCCAGAAAAATTTTTATTTTTGTTTTTTAGGTTAGATGGCTCTATGCTGTGATATTCTTAATAACTCTACTGTTCACAAGGAGGAATGGTCAAAGATGTGGGTGTCTTGCACTCAGAGTACTGGATGATAGTCTAGAGGTATCAATGGATAAATCCTGACCTACCTTCATGTACATTTCCTTGAAGAGAAATGTGCCAGGAGACAGTTTTGAGAAGTTTCTTATTGGATTTTTCTCTCTTGACAAATTGCCTTTTGCTCTCTGAAGACAGGAGAAGGGGCAGTTGTGGGACTGAAAAGGCTGCCATGTGTTGGGACTGAATTGGAATTTCTATTCCTTCACATGGCAGAAGCGGTGGGTGCTGGGACTTACTACGGGAAGAAATATTGACACGCAACCTCCTATCTGAAAGGATATGTATCGCCCAGGCTGGTCACAAACTCCTGGGTTGAAGCGATCCTCCTGCCTCGGCCTCCTGAATAGCTGGGACTACAGACGCTGTCCTTTTATCCTTCCAGTGAGTAATTTTAACTGTTTTGAATTTCATTCAAATTTTGAATTTTATTCAATTAAAACTTTTGAATTTTAATTAAAAGTTTTGAATTTTATTCAGTGAAAAATGTAACTGTTTTGCATTTCAACTCCGTGAAGAATAAAATATCAAATTATTTTGTTTGCAGTAACTTCTACTTCTATGCTTATCTAAACTCCCCTTTTCTCTTGAGTAGTATCTCAGATTGGCCTTTTACCAATTTGAGTTGCTAAAAGTTTCTTTTTCTTTTCATTTTATTTTTCTGAAGCAGGGTCTTACTCTGTCACCTGGGTTAGAGTGCAGTGGTGTCATCAAAGCTCACTGTAACCTCAAACTCCTGGGCTCAAGGGATCTTCCTGCCTCAGCCTCCTGAGTAGCTGGGACTACAGGCACATGCCACCATGCCTGGCTAATTTTTCTATTTTTCTCTAGAGACAGGGTGTTGCTCTTGCTCAGGCTGGTCTCGAACTCCTGTCCTCAAGCAAACAATCCTACCTCAGCCTTCCAAAGTGCTAGAATTACAGGCGTGAGCCACCACACCCAGCCTGAAAGTTTCATTTTGATTAAGCCTTTAATCTCATATTCAATAGAAAGCTCTGCACCTCTCTCCAGCTGAGGTGAGGCTTGAGGCTCCGAGGCTTGGGGTGGAGGAGCAAGGTGGTGTGCTATAACCCCCACCTCCTCCCTTCTCCCTGAGCTTTGGTTGCTTCCTTCCACGACAATCCACAGTGAAATTTGAGAGCTGGTTCTGTTGAAATGATACCTTTCCAAAAAAGCTCTGCATGAAAATACTGACTCACCTCTTCATGAAGTTCAAGAGAGGCTGATCCCTATGTGAACCTCCACCATGGTGTGTGGGGGGGGGGCAGTTTTCTGAGTGGCCAGAGGTCACTCCTTTGGGACTCCATCCATATCCTGACTCACTCCTGGGGCCCACGTGTTAGCTTTATTGAGAGGCATTGCCATGGTCCACACGATTTGTGGGGGGCACTCTCCTGTGGGACATTAGCAAAAACGCTTAAGTCTCAAGCCATTTTCCATGGATTCACTTGAGACCATAGTGTCCAAGGAACTTTATATCCTTGTCCCACCAAATGCAGCATCTTTCTCTCCCCTTCCTCTTTCACCTCTTTCTGGGATAGTAGCTCCCTAATTTTCAGACAAATGATATGATCTCCAAGTTGCACACTCCCTTTCTCTGAGACACATTTCCCCAAAAGGTGACATCTCCCCCTCCTCCAGCTATCTTTTATATGGGTGTGAGGATGGGGACAATTTGAGAGTTGGTTCTGCTGAAATGATACCTTTTAAAAAAGCTCCACAGGAAAATGTTGGCCACAGAGATGCAGTTCTCTGACCATAGAAAGTGGGGATTTTGGCCAGGCACGGTGGCTCACACCTGTAATCCTAGCACTCTGGGAGGCCAAGGCGGGAGGATCGCTCAAGGTCAGGAGTTCAAACCAGCCTGAGCAAGAGCAAGACTCCATCTCTACTAAAAATAGAAAGAAATTAATTGGCCAACTAGAAATATATAGAAAAAATTAGCCGGACATGGTGGTGCATGCCTGTAGTCCCAGCTACCCAGGAGGCTGAGGCAGAAGGATTGCTTGAGCCCAGGAGTTTGAGGTTGCTGTGAGCTCGGCTGATACCACAGCACTCTAGCCCAGGCAACAGAGTGAGACTCTGTCTCAAAAAAAAAAAAAAAAAAAAAAAGGGTCGGGATTTTGAAAACCTTGCTTTTAGCTGCAGGCTCTTCTCACTCATTCTTAGAAAACAGGAAAGATTCCAATTGCATCTCATACCACATTAGATTTCTACTGTGAACCACATGCCAGGCTCTGTGCCAGGCACTGCAAACAAAGCAGTGGATGGAGCCATGGTCCCTGCTCTCACAGAACTCAAAATCTAAGAAGGCATTAAAAATGTCTTCTACACCCCATATGCACCAATCTATATAACTCAGTTGTTCCAAGTGCTCTGAAGGCGAAGAGTGTCATGAGACCAGATACAGGGCTGTCAGGAAAATGCCTGTGGGTAATTAGTAGTTAGCCAGAAACCTCAAGATAAGAGAGAAAGTTAAGTGGATGGTAAGAATGTCCCAGGCAGAAAAAAACGCCAGAAAAGGGCTTGAGTTCATGGACAAAGGACAGGCCAACCAACTGCGCACAAGAGATGGGACTGAGGGGTTGGGGGTACCAGATTGTCTGGGACCTCATAGGGCCTCTGAAGAGCAGAAGCCAACAGAGGGCTTTTAAAAAACAAAGTGGTGCCATGATCAAAATTTCAATTTAAAAAGGTAACTCTAGCTAAACAGTAGAGAAGGCATCCGAAGAGTGGATGGGGCAAGTGTGTACAGTGGTAAATTTGGAAGCAATTTTATACATGCTGGGTCGAATCTCTGTTTCAAAGCTTCACCTATTAACCAACATTCATTTTTTCTGGACTCATATCCCTGCTTGACCAGTTTCCAGCTGTGTGGCTTAGGGACCCGCTGGGAGCCTGCACAGGTTCTTCAATTATGAAACGTGGAGAACCCTTCTACTCTTTGAGGATTTGAATGAGGATGGACTGAGTGCCTTGGTACACAGGTGCTCAACAAATACTGACTCATCTCAAGCAAATAATCCTGTCAATTACAAAAATCAAAGGAAAAAAGAAAGTCCTCTTCTAGCTATTTGATACAAGCACTTAAAATTTTACGTATATAAATTATGCAAGGGATTGGCCAAAATGCATATATAAAATAGCAAATTTTATGGTATTAGAATAGTTTGAGACCTGTTAAGTATGTCAGGTTTTTTGTTTTGTTTTGTTTTTACAGAAATCAGAGTGGTGACAAAGTAAATGGGAAGATCCATGTCTATGTATATATTGTATGTTACACCAAGGCAGACTTAAAATTAAAAATCCATGATGCCCTTCCCATAAAAATGAGTGTCTATATTCTCAATGACATAATTTTCTGGAAATCCAGTCCTTATCAATATAAACTGGGAATTTCTGCCTTCCCAGGAAAATCTAAATTTCTATATTAAAAATTTAGCTGTATTATCTAGAAAGGGGTCAGCAAAGGTAGCACTGCTCTCCAGTGTGATGCCCACAGCAGACATTGCTAGTTGATCAAAGCAGACCTGGACAGGTGGCTATAGCACTCCTTCCTGCAGAGCCCAGATATAGCCTCAGAAGTCTTCCCAGCCAAGTGCTCTAGGCAGCTACACCCAACTGACTCCAAGATGTTCGAGGTCTGAAGATACTTACTGTTTCAAAGTGAAAAAAATCAAGCAATGGAAGTCTAAGTAATTCTTCTGAATTTCATTTACAAAGACAGTAACAAAAAATCGGCTGGGCGCGGTGGCTCACGCCTGTAATCCTAGCACTCTGGGAGGCCAAGGCGGGCGGATTGCTCAAGGTCAGGAGTTCGAAACCAGCCTGAGCAAGACCGAGACCCCGTCTCTACTTAAAATAGAAAGAAATTAATTGGCCAACTAAATACATATAGAAAAAATTAGCCGGGCATGGTGGCGCGTGCCTGTAGTCCCAGCTACTCGTGAGGCTGAGGCAGAAGGATTGCTTGAGCCCAGGAGTTTGAGGATGCTGTGAGCCAGGCTGATACCACGGCACTCTAGCCCAGGCAACACAGTGAGACTCTGTCTCAAAAAAACAAACAAAAAAAAAAGACAGTAGCAAAAAATGAAAAATTTTCCATAGACTAAATTAGAACAGTTCTCTACTCACGTTTTAACATTACACACCTCCTCATAATCTCACAGAAAATAATAATACAGTAATAGTCCAAATGCATAAAGCAAGATATAGTCAGCTTAATTTACTCCATTTCAATTATGTGACTTCTATTCCAACATATTTTATATTAGAGGCATGTACTACCACCTGAAACCCTTTCAAACAATTTAAAGAAGCCAGCTGAGAATGTTCCAGGCACATATTCTTATACCTGCTGTTCTCCTCCAATGGGAATTCTTACAATCATTGTGTCTTAGACATGGAAGAAAAACACAAAGTGGAATTTTGGTGTCTCCCTTACCTAACTTGCTTGCGCTTAATGAAGAATTCTCACGGTAAAAGACGAACTTGACTATTCACTATGATGTGAATAGAATAACTATGAATATACAGTTTTAAGGAAGCAATTTTTAGGGGAAAAAAATCTTCTACATGAAGTATAGAAACAAAAGGTAGTTTTTTTTTAGAGACAGCGTCTTACTCTGCAGTTGCCCAAGCTGCAATGTAGTGGCGCAATCACAGCTCACTGCAGCCTGGAATTCCTGGGCTCAAGCAATCATCTGGCCTCAGCCTTCTAAGTAGCTGGGACAGGTGCACACCATCATGTCTAATTTTTTTGTTGTAGTTTGTAGAAACAGGGGTCTTGCTATGTTGCTCAGGCTGGTCTCGAACTCCTGGCCTCAACTTATCCTCCTGCCTCACCTCCCGAAGTGCTGGGATTACAAGTGTGAGCCACCATACCCAGCCGTAAGAACCTTGTTGTCTCAAAAAGCAAATGATCTGGAAGAAATAAATTCACTTAAGAATGGCATAGACAAACTTGTGGCACATTTACAATTTGCTGGTTATTCAGAGAAGCTAAAAAATGTACTAAACATAGCAAAATATTTGAAATTAGTGTGGCAGGAACAAGAGCTAGCTGTCTCCTCTGTGAGGATTGACCAAGGTAGAAAGCTGCATGGAATCCAGCAGGGGCAGTCTAATGTCCGAACAACTAAAATCTGATTTCCAAAGTATGACCCCAAGTGAGAGCTTTGTGATGAAATAGATATGGTCCACAAAGGAATGCACTTTACCAACAGGTAATATACATGAGATCCCTTAGGGAAGGTTATTGCTGTGCATTTCCAGTCTCTATGGTTTTATTCTCCTTATTTTCAAATTTAAACGTGTAACAAATAGGAAAACCGCTCATGACACAGAGCATGCTATAGAATGCTCTTTTAATGAGGAACACTTGGGTTGCAAGACTAGAATGTTTTAAAACTTTGATTTACTTAAAAATGCTAATGCTCATTGTTTCATATATTGCATGTTTGTATTTTGAGAAATAACATGCCACATTTGAATGCTGTTTTAGTTGTCAAATAGTCTCCTATATATATTATTTCATCTTTACTGTAACTCCAGAGAGGTGGGCAGATGAGGCAACTGCAGCAGGGAGACCCAATTTCACCTGCAAAGGCATCAAGCCAGCAAGATACCACCTAGGCTGACTTCTTGTGCAGGCCTCTTTCTCATTCCATTTTTAAAACTCTTTGCTATTATATTTAATTTTCTTTATATTTTACAAAAATTTAAAGCTATGCTATGTCAGAAACCCTAGGAACATGTCTAAGGTCTTCAGATTAGGGAACTTTAAATGCCTGTGGACATGGCAATTACATTTTAATTGCTTAATTAAAACAGTAATTGTCTTCACACTGAAAACTGTGTAAGGAAGAGAGCAGAGAAACCGACTAAATCCCATGGTTGGCTCCAACAGGGTTATTATCCTGAAATTGTTTTATTGTGGTAAAATAAACATAAAATTTACCATTTTTAGGTGTACAGTTCTGTGGCATTAGGTACATTCCCATTGTTGTGCAACCATCATCATCCATCTCCAGAATTAAACACCAAATCCCCATTTCCCCCTTTCTCCAGCCCCTGGCAACCAACATTCTACTTTCTGGTTCTAGGAATTTACTATAGGAACTTCATGAGTGTAATCACACAGTATTTGTCCTTCTGTGTCTGGCTTATTTCATTTAGCATAGTATCTTCCAGGTCCATCCATGTTGTGGCATGTATCAATTTCCTTCCTTTTTAAGGCTAAATAATATTCTAATGTATAAAATACATTTTATTTATACATTCATCCATCAATGGACACTTGGGTTGCTTTTACCTTTTGGCTACTGTGAAAAATGCTGCTATAAACATGGGAGGACAAACATCTGTCCAAGTCCCTTCTTTCAGGTATATACCCAGAAATATACCCAGAATTGCTGGATCATACGGTATTTCTGTGTTTCCTTCTATTCTTCCCATTCTCACATACCTAAACTGAGGAATGCAATGAGTACACCAACCAAACACTGTTTGTGTTTTAAGCAGGGCTGTGGAAAAATCTCATCAGATTTCTCTTGCATCATTTCTCATTGAGCATGTTGGAACACCTTACATTTAAGAACTTCCTTGAAGATGCCAAAGACCTGCAGGCTTAAGCCAGCTTCCGGAGCTCCTGCTGCAGACTGAGCCTCAGCTCTCCTGTTTACAGGAAACGGACCAAGCATGGCTCCCTCTGCAGTACAGCGGTGATTCCATACTGTGCCCAACACTCAGCTCTGCAACACCCCACAGGCTTGGTTGTAGATTCTGAGGTCAAGGGCGGGTAAGGATGAAACCCAGTGAATTTTTACAAAACTACTAATGGGAAAAACAGGAAGATCGGGGAAAGTGGTGAAATCCTCACCAAGGTCAACGATTGCACAACACATTACTCCTTGAAGCCCTTTTTCCACCTGTTAAAACACTAAACAGTACGAGTGTTTCAAATTACTTGAAGATTCATCAATCCCAGAACTTTCCCTTCTTGGTTCTTCCAAGGTTTCTGTCAGAAATTCTTTTTCTGTTTAAGAAAAAAACCTCCAAGGAATTTCAGGAGTGGTAGTATAACACACAATGGGGCAGAGCCATCCCTCTCTGTAACTAATCAATATATAGCCTAGCCTAGTTTAGAGAAATTCTGAATCTATGCACAACCCGGTACATGATTGTACTGGGTTGTAATGTGGTCAATGAGTCTGGAAAACAACAGTTTAGGGCCAAGCAGGTATGGCTCAAGGGTTACTACGAGGAATGGCTCCCCTCTGGGTGGAGGAGGAGAGAGAATACAAGTTAAAGGGAACTGTGTGAACCAGCAAAGAAACATGGTAACCAGGACTGTCTAAGGACCAGTACAACGAAGGACAAAACTAAACCTGTGTGGGGACTACTCCCTTCCAGCTCCCTTTCCTCGCCATTCTGTTCCAGTGGAGGACTCGATAATACAACTGGCCCATGTCTAAGACACTGAGTGGGCGGTACTGACTATAAAGTCCGATGCATGTTAAAAGGTCACATGTATGGTTTTCCCCTCCCTGACCCCTTGCCTCCCTGTGGTAGGTAGGTTCACACAGGGCCTGACCTTAGCAGCACTCTCTGTTCTCTCTGCCCAAGCATATGGATCATTGCTTTGGGCTCCTACACCAGTCAGCCATTCACAAGGTGGTAAGGTTCTCAGATACGGACGTGAGCCTGGGAAGAGGTAACACGTCCGTGTAGGCTTTGAGCCTAAAAATACATATCACATGAAATACATATCCACTGGGCCTTGCAGTGGACTGTGATCTAACATACGATAAAGTCACGCACTTTGAATCTTTTTTTAGAGGCAGGGTCTCAACTCTGTTGCCTAGACTGGAGTGCCGTGGTGTCATTATAGCTCACAGCAACCTCAAACTCCCGTGCTCTCTGGCAATCCTCCTGCTTCAGCCTCCCAAACAGCTGGGACTACAGGCATGCGCCACCATGCCCAGCTAATTTTTTCTATTTTTTGTAGAGACAGGGTCTCACTACGTTGCCTAGGCTGGTCTTGAACTTGTGACCTCAAGCAATCCTTCCACCTCAGCCTCCCAGAGTGCTAGGATTACAGGTGTGAGCCACCACACCTGGCCCACTTTGATTCTTGTTTGCTACTGTTCCATGTGTACAGGAGGGCAGAGGGAATAGGGATGACTGGCAGGGGGGAGTAGGAAATCCTGGTTTCTCTAATAACCCCACCTTCCACCCCCAACAATATTCTCTAGAGTAAGATGGAGGTTGAAGACACATGCTCTGTTAAATGTCCTCGTCTTTCAGCCGGCTTGGTATTTATAGCTTTATATCCCTGACATGGATTTGTATCAGATAGCATTCCAGAGTAGTCCCTATGTACTCAACAGAAATAAAATAATTTACATTTTATTTTCATGTAAAGGTGACAGCAGCAGCAATAACATGAGCATTCAATAAATACTTTTTGAATTAGGCTAGATTCTAAAATCCTGAAAGAAACATACCATGTCACTACTCACTCCTTAAATGCAAAGATTTACTTTTATTCACACAATAATATCAATATTGTTTAGCATGTAGGGCTTTTTTTCCCTTTCCGTTTAAGTTGAATTTAATTTTGAACATCTAACAGTGTAGTGACAAATGCCAAGCTGTTCTAATCAGGATACCTTTCACATTTACAAAAATGCTACAGATTTCTCTGAATAACACTCCAGAAATACTAATTCATGCTTAGCACTTATCTGGTATTAGCCTTCTAAAGGTTCCAAGGTTTCAAGATCTTAATATATTTTCACTCAGCACTGCCATGCAAACAACTACCCCAGGGTTTTATCCTCAAGTTCCAAAACAAGGCAAAAAGAGAAGGAATAACATTCCCTATACCCTAGGAGAGGTACAACACAGACACAAGGTGAGAGGGTTTCGGGGTCCTGGCCACCTGGTTCCACATTCCTCTTTTGCCTTCTGTCTTCCTGGGCACGATGAGACTCCTTGGATGGAAGGCAAGATGGCTGCCATCCTTCAGTTATCACAGTACTGTACCTTTAGAATGGACAGCATCAGCACTGTGATAACTGAGCCAGGGCAGCCTGTCAGTCACTGTGTTGGCCAGCGTCGTCCTTTCTGGTGGCTGCATTACTCCCTCTGAAGGCTGCCCATGAAGTGAAGGACTAAAAGATCCCCTTCTGGTCGGAGACGTGAGGAGGCAGAAGAAAAAGAAGGATCAGAGCCCAGCAAGTGGTGTGGCTGAAATATTAAAAGGCTCAGTTGAATTATATCAGAATGAAAGATGGACACATGATTTATATACATTAATGAGGATGAACAATTGCGTGACTAAGGTTTCACTCTAATCAACCATGCAGTAAGTTTCCCAGCTACATTTCACACCATCTCTCTTCCAGGCATAGATTCGCTGCCTGCGCCTCCCTGACCTCAATCATTCATGCCATAAATACACACACTGAGAGACTACTATGTTCCAAGACCTCGTCTAGATGTTCGGGAAAAGAAGATAAATAAGACATGGCATGGCTCCTGTCCTCAAAGTGCTCATCATCAAACATGGCAATGATACTGCCTAGCATTCAGGAATTTTCTAAGTGTTTTTCTCATCTGGTTTTCACAAGAATCCTTAGGGGTTGGCAACAAATTATTCATCTATTCATTTTTTATTCAAAAAAGGGTTCTGGAACTAGGTTAGGTATTATTACCCCATTTTATAGATAGGAAAAAAGAAAAACCGGCGAGGTTCAGTGATTTACCTGAGATCGTATCTCTAAGTTATGGTGACCCCTGGCCCAAATCCACGTCAAACAAATAAACCCAGGGCTTTTTCTCTTTACCCCATTTAGCCTGTCCAACTCTATCAACTGGATATTTAGTTTACAAAATTTACACAAACAGAAGGATTTCGGAAAACATCTACTTTTTGCTTAAGAGTTTTAGTTTTCTCAGTAACTCAGATCATGAAGCAGAAACTAGTAGGGTTTTATATGCTTTAAGAGGAAATGTACAACATTAGTAAAAATGACTTTCATTCCTCTTGCTGAGTGCTAAGAAAGTACTCAAATTGGTGACATTGATGTTTTTAACAATAGTTAATTAAAATTAACTTAATAGTTAATAAAAATTAACAATAGTTAATGTCAATTCTACAGTGATGGTGGTGCAAGAATCATTGACAACCTTTGGAATGCCTTTGAAAAAATTAACATATACACATCACTTGCTTTGAAATTATCTGTACCTTTGAGATGTACCCTTAAGTCATCTCAGGGATGATTCTTACTTTTAATAAAAAGCACAAAAAGATTCTGAAATTGGAACTGAGGCATCAGAAAATCAACTTATTAAAACTATGATTCACTTGGGTTTTTTCCATGTCAGTCATAAGGTCTCAAGTTATTTCAGTATGAGTGGAACTTGACAGATATTTGAAAAATAATTATGTTTTCAATTACGCATTTGCTCAATTTCAAAGACTCATTATATGTAAATTAGATATTAGCAATGTACTTCAAAGAAGTCAGATAGATGAATCAATTCTTTAGATCAGCAGAAGTCAGAGAATAAGAGTACAGTCAGTCTAGTTCAACAATTAAATATTAACTTTACATATTATGAAAATGACCTTATCTTAAGAAAAGTAATGTCCAACGAAATAATCCACCTACACAAAGATTAAAAACAACATTCTCTAAAGTGCAAAAAAAGCTACAAGTTAAGGAGGTCAACATCTAGGTCTGAGCCAACTGATGTAATACAGAGTTGGAACACGAGAGGGCAACGAAGATTTTAAAAAAAAAAAAAAAAAAAAAACCACACAGTTGGATCCCATAACCTAAGGTTCCTGGAAATAGTTGCGCATTTTCACCCAAATTATAAACATCTGTTATGTGAACAAAGATATTATATTTTAAAATAAATTTTAGATAGCTGATCCATCCGTAAAAAGATTACCACCTAACACTTCCTGACCACAAACTCTGTCAGCTTTGGAAAAGACGAACACTTACCCTAAAATACTAAAGGGCTGGGTAAGTACGGTATGGGAACAAATAACCTTGATATACTCAGTAGTTATTAGACTCTTCTTCACCAAAATGAGTATTGGTGCAATTGAATGTCATATGAAATATACAAAGATGAACTAAATGTTTGTAATGTGCCACGAAGTTGAAATTCACCCTCTTAGCCATCACCAAAACCCACCTACCTACTAAACATTTTTGGTACAATAAGGATATTTCCTTTTTTAATTTTTCTTTCATTTTTTCCCTACCTAAATTAGAGAAAAAAGCCAGGCATCCATAATAATTAAAAGCAAATTACCATTATTCTGTGAATAGTTATTTAAATTGACATTGTTTTAGATTAATTCTAAAGCAGTTTTTAAGGAAGAAAAATATGGGTTTTTCAGAACAATATTTCATAAATAAAATAATAAATGCTTCAAAAATGTAAGTTTTGTTTCTTCTTGGAAATTACTGTTCATAAATGTACATTTTTGAAAAACTGAATCTAACAGAAACATTTCTTTTTCAATATATTTTTCTTCTAAGAATTGAACTGTTTAAATTTAAAAACAAGTAACTACAGGTTCTCATGCTACAGTAAGAAAGTACACTGCAGAGTAAGAGAGGAAGAGAGAAAACAATGTTGCTTTCTCCAGAGGTCAAAATGATTTTAAACTAGTTATTCTACATTAAAAATGGTACAACTAAGCACAATTCCTTCATATGCATATACCAAATACTAATATGTGAATTATCTAGAAAATTAGGTACTTCGGGAAAATTAGCATACCGAAGAACTCGCTTTTACATCATGTGCAGTACAAATGTATACACGAAAAGCATTTCACATTCCTTGTATCTATAAACTGAAAATATGACTTTAAATCTTTAAATATTGGATTACATATTAAATAACTGGAGGTACTAGAAAAATACTGTTGGCAATGCAAAATATTTGAAAATATCTTTCAACTATATTTAAATCCACTGGTCTTTTAAGTGTGATCTTCCCCCTCAACTTGAAAATCATAATCCAACTAACATTATAAAATGTGCGAATCTGACCACACTGTGATGTTATAAACATATAAACAAAAGATGCTCAACTGTCAACTACTGCTTTGTCAGAAGTACATGAAATGTATACTTGCATTTTATTGCAAAGCTTTGCTATATTGAGTTATAATTTTTATTTATTTATTTATTTTTTGAGATAGAGTCTCACTGTATCACCCTGGGTAGGGTTGTGTGGCATCAGCCTACCTTACGGCAACCTCAAACTCCTAGGTTCAAGCGATCCTCCTGCCTCAGCCTCCCCAGTAGCTGGGACTACAGGCATGTACCACCGCACCCAGCTAATTTTTTCTATTTTTAGTTGTCCGGCTAACTTGTATTTTTAGTAGAGACGGGGTCTCAAACTCCTGACCTCAGGCAATCCTCCTGCCTCGGCCTCCCAGAGTGCTAGGATTACAGGCATGAGCCACCATGTCCGGCCCTACACTGAGTTTTTAAAAATCAGCTTGTGCCAAAGATTTGTGGGAAACCTGGAGTAAGTGAGTTACAGATTTTCTTCTCTTTTTGTGGAGAAAGTTGGCTAAAAATGCAAGGAAAATCCAAGGACCACTGCCCTGTACAGAATCAGCCCTGATTCTCAAAAAGAAGAATAGGATAATTATAGAGGTAGGGTCATCATTTTACCTATTTCAAGCACCAGCCCCTAAATAATCTTACACTACATAACCTTAGCAGGTCCATGCAGAGGGAAAGAAATCTATAGTAGAAGACATATAGACAGTAACATAGAGAGAGGAACAAGCTTTTTCTCTCATGCTGACTGGGATTTTAGTCCAAAAAGCCTCCAGGAGACTAAAAATTTACAAATGAATGGGCTAGCCCACATATTCTCTTATACGGGCCCTTCCCCTTCATATGTGAACTCAGCATACATATTTTCAGTCCAATTGTCTATTCCACAGCTAATTTGCCCTCTGATTTTGCTCCAGATCAACTTTCACACACCTCTCCCCATCCCCTGCCGATTTTAGATTTTATAGTTTGCTAACAATTCAGTTTTATACACCAGCTAACTTCAAAATGATCCACCCCTGACTATCTTCTAAAAACCCTCACAGTCTCCAACTAATGTATGATTTCCTCATTACTATAGCACTGCCATTTAAAAATACTGGGTCTCAGATTTTCAAATTCCCTTAACGGAAGCTAAAGAGACCAATACCAAACACTTGCACTGACCTCCATTGTAGAGCCTCCATTGTAGGGCTGTTCCAAAAACACAATTACACTCTACTTTTCTAGAGTCTACCATTCTTGAAGCTTCTATTCCTACATCTGTAAACTGAACACACTTCTACTTTAACATACACCATGTTGGTACTTCACTCATTAAGTGCTAATTGTACACTGGAATTTAAGTGGGGATTGTTTATGTTTTATTTCCTCAAGTCAACAGTAAACTCTTTGTAAAGTCAGAAACTCTTTTATTAATGTCCCTTCGCAACACTTTTACTTCCACAAAATGCAAGCTCAACAAATATATGATTAATTGATGAACCTCTTCATTTCTCAGGGAGCCTCTAAATAGGCTATCAACAAAAATACATGTTTCATTCCAGTCTCTGTCTCTGGTCTTAGGTAAGGTATTGGACAGTCTGTCATCTATAAAAAGAAGAGATAGTACTAAATGGCCCCTAAATCCCTTCCAGAGCCATTTCTGAATCTCATTAGACAAAACCCCAAAGACAGCACTATCTCTGTTCATGTCAGCATTGTACTTTTTTTGGAGGAAAAGAGTCAGCAACCTTCTGGGCCCAATTACTATGGTAAAGCCCTAATGTGGGGGGGGGGCGGCAGAAAGTAGATGAAGGAAAGAAAAAACAGAAAATAAACGGAGGGGAGTGACAGATGAGTAGAATCACTAGAATGCCACCAGGTGTCACAATTGTTACTGTGCTATACATTGTTTTCTCATATATTTTGCTATGCCTGAGAGCTTTTTACAAAAGCAACAATAGCCAGGTGTGTGGGTACCCAAATTTTCCCATGACATCCCTGCTAGTCCTTCTAGAACCCTGGACTTTCATATTGATCTCCCTGGGTAGAATATGGCTTCTACATAGAAATGTGCTAAGCAGTCACTATGAAGTCTCACATACTGTAATAGCAATACAATAATACTCTTGGGGTCCCCAAGTCTTCACATGGACCATGGCAGTGGAAAGTAATGGTTGACAAACGTGAAAAAACAGTATTTCATGCAGTCACATCTTCCAAAATTAATCCATGGACAAAAAAGAGCAATGGAGACCTGAGCTGTCAAGTAGAAGTATAATGAGAGCTATATATACAATTTTAAATTCTCTAGTAGCCACGTTTAAAAATAAACAGGTGAAATTATTTTAACAGGATATTTTAAACTCAATATATCAAAAATACTGTCATTTGAAGAAGTAATGAAGACAGAAATTATTAACGAGCTATTTTTTTGGTACTAAGCCTTTGAAACTGAAAAGTATTTCACACTTACAACACATCCCAATTCAAGCCTTAAATTTTCATCAGAAATACTTAATCTGTATTTGTATTTCAAAAAACTTGCAGTTTAAAAAGTAGATGCATAGACCCAAGTATGTTTCCCAACATACTAAAGTACTCCAATAACGGAATCAGTATCAATTTCAAAAATTAAATAAAAAGCTCAGCTCATCACCCTTGCCATATTTCAGGTGGCTGATAGTCACATGTGGCTAGTGGCTACCCTATTAGTGCAGGTACAGACAATCCTGTCTTTCTCACCTGATTCTTTTAAACCTGAACCAGAGCAAAAGATGTTACCTCATCAACCTGCAAGTCCTTTTACAGCACCCACCAGGTGCTCAACTTATGCCAAGTATTTTCTGCCCCATTTCTAATCCTTACATTGTCAATACTTCAGTGATGATCATTTATTACACAGCCCTTCCCAAGACTGAATAACTCTTTTAGCACAGAGAAAGTGGTACATCTCAATTGAGAGACAGAATGGAGACACTGAGATTCAAAGATACGGAGTTAATTTCTAAGGTAAACGTGGAAAATCCTGACACCATTACTTCTTTGTCTAGGATGTTAGTCACCCTGCAAAAATTACAATCGTCGTTTATAATGAGCCTCTCAACTTACATACTCACAGCAGCTGTCACTGTATCCTCAGATTCTCCGCCTTCCTCTAGTGCTCCCTCCTAGTTCTCCCCACAACCTGCTGTATCTATAGCCTCTCCACAGAGCACATTTCAGGAGCCCCTCTTTAATTCATTCTGATAAGTGCTTGTTATTGCTGACATACCAAAACATATGAATAATTCAATAAATGAATCTCAAGCCATCCTATTAATCATTCATTGGTCCAGGTACCCAAGTCTACTACGACAAAAGCTTTTCTGAAATACATGGAAAGTATCCACCATCCTTCCCTAAAGGAACCAATTACAAACACTACAGCTTTTGCTGTCTTCTCACTCCCTATGTCAAAGTTCACTGTGTCCTTCCTACAGCTGATTTTAATGTTTATCTTTTAAAGGAGCTGGATTCCTAAGGTAGTTCTATTTTGAGCCTTCTTCCTGTTCCGAAGCTAAAGTTGGAAGGGCTTAGGTGGTGATGTCATGAAGGGAGACTCAGCTTCTACAGAAGGGTCTCCTCTGGCAACTCTGGGGATGCTCAAATGGGGGGAAATGAGAGTGTCATTTCTGATCTCTTTTCCCTCCTTCCTTTTAGAGCACCAGCTATTCATTAGCTAGCAAGAAAACAAGTTCTAATAAGCATGCAAACATATTTACATACTTTACATGCTAAACCATCGCATAAATGAAAAGCCTGGGAAGAAGGAAAATACCTCACTCTAGGAAAGGGGGTGACAATCTCTTTCTTCACCCCTCTCCCCAAGCATCTATCAAAGGACCTGGGGCAAAGAGGGTAGGAGGGACAGCTACTAAGAAGAATAAAAGGATTATATATCTAGGAGGCTTGAAAAGAGAATTGCTGTTGGGATATTCAGGGCAGGAGACCCTTGGGTCCCTTCATTTCCACTGTTTTCTCCTCCCTTTTGGAATGGTTAGACTTGGGGCAGGGTGTGCCGTCTGCTTGGGAGGCGTGTTTGGCTCTGGAAAACCAAGAGGGGCCAGGGTGGGGCCCGGGGAAGGAAAGCCAGAGACGGACTGCTTAGGCCTGGTTCTGGGCTAAGATTAAGGGAAGAATAAAAGGGGCTGTGGAAGGAGAGCAGATTCGATTACAAGATCCAGTGGAGAATAAAAAACAACACACTGGGCCGAAGGGAGTCACCTCTCTCTTCCTCTTAACCTATGCTCAGCAGTTACTTGCTGGTTAGTGGGGTGCAGGTCCAGAGGGAAGAGAAAATCCCAACACATCTGCAGACCAATACTCGCGGGGGGTGGGGGAACAGACGTGCAAATGCAATCAGCAGGTGAAAAAAAGCACTTTTTGGCCAAATCCGGGACGGGGGCAGTGGGGGCCCTGGCTAAGAGTCCGGGAGACGAGGGGATTCCCTGGTTTCTCAGCTCACCTCTCCTCCAAAACACGAATAAGCACAGGTGTGGTCTTTCTCCAGGACGCAGGCAGCTGGCGTGCGGGTAGCCGAGTGAGGGGTAGCAGAGTGAGGAAAAGGATTCCTCGCCCGGGACGGCAGGAGAAGCCCTGGGGTCAGCTACGGCTCCTAGCCGCAGGTCTCAGCCAAGTCCCCTCCCCCTTCCTGAAAACCGACCTGGACCAGAATAAATTGCAGCAACGCACCCCCCTCCCCAATAATGTTTCTAATAAAAGAAACAGCCTCTCATGCCTACATAAAAAACTGCGAGCTCCAGTTGACGGAAATAAACAGGTGAGCCCGGAGAGAAGCGGGAAGACTGGGAACGGGAGAACGAAGGGGGGAGGCGTTCCCGAACGAGCAGAGAAATCGAGGCTTCCCCGCCCTCTCTCCACACCCCCTCCTCTCTGGCCCGGGAGAACCTGCGTGGCAGGGTGCAACCTAAAAATACCACTCGGACAGACCCTTCCTCTCCCCGCCCCGCGCCCATTCTCCCTCCTACCCACGCTCCAGAGTCCTGGCCTCGTGGTTAGCGCCGGTCCCCGGCGCCGCGCGGGGCTCGCCCTCACCCCAGACCGCCGCTGCCGCCGCCACCGCCGCGGGGACTCCGGTCTTCCTCTCTCCTCCCTCCCTCCTCCTCCTCCTCCTCCTCCGCCTCCTCCACGCAGACTCCTCCCGCCGGATCCTTCATGTAAACAACATCCAGGCTCTATTTACAGTCGCCGCCGGACGGCGAGGGACCCACGCCAGCACCCTGGAAGAAGGCGGGGGTGGGGGAAAACCGAGTGCGCAACATTTACACATGTACCCCGCCCCTCCGCGCCGCTCCCCCTCCAGGGGGCCGAAGTGGGGCGCCCGGGGGCTCCCCGCGCCCTCTGCCAACCTGTGCGGTCCCCGACACTCTAGCGAGCACCACAGCCAAACCGCAGAAATGCCCACAGGCGAGGTCGTCCTCCCCACCCCACAGGGAAAAAAAAAAAAAACCCTAACAACAACAAACGCGGCCCGGCAACACCCTCGGCGTCCGTCCGGGAGTGCGGAGCCCCAGGCCCGCCCCGTGCCGCCGCCCCCGCGCCCCGCTGCCTACCCCGAGGTGGCGAACTGCGTGCGATCCCCGGAGGCGGCGGAGGCAGGCGCCCAGCGCCGGGCAGAGGCGCGCCCTCGGCCCCCGCCGCCGCCTGGCCCGCCCTGGGCCCGCCCCCGGCCCCCGCCCCCCGCGCGGGTGCCGAGCGGGCCGAGTCCCGCGGCTGCGTGAGCGTGTGCGCGCGCCGCGGCCAGCTTCGCCGGAACGGCTCTCCTCGCCCCCGCCCGGCCCCGGCGCGCCGTGGGACCGGGCCGCGAGCGCAGCGGCCAGAGCCCCACCGCGGCGCACGGACGCGCACTCGGACGCCGGCACCCAGCCGCACGGAGCCCCGCACCGAGCCCCGCGAGGGCGCCCGCCCCCGCGCCCGGCCGCCGCCCCCTCACCCACCTGCGCCCCCGAGGGTCCCGGGCCCCCCCTTTCTTTGTTCTTCCCGCTATTTGCATGAGGATTATCTAATGACGCAGCAAGGCTCGCCACAACGTGACCGTCGCCATTTTTCTGTTTTTATTCTATCTCTGCCATGTGATGGATTGGGGGGGAGAGGTTTGGAAAAGGGAGACAGGATTAAAAAAAAAAAAAAAAAAAAACTTCCGGGTCTCATGACCGGGAAGGGAGAAAAACAAAAGGGAGACGAGACACAACTCCAGGGGAAGGATGTGAGTGCGTGCGTGCGTGTGTGCGCGCCTCCCCCTCCGCGGCCAGAAGAAGGGAGGCTCCGGCAGCTGACAGGCAGCGTCCGCCCACCCTAGGGAGCCCGGTGACCCCGGAGGGCGCAGATCGCACCCTCCAGCGCTGGTAGCCGTCTGTCCCGGCCCCACACACGCCGCGGAAGCTCCGAGAGGCTGTCAGCCCGGTGCCTGCCTCAGGCTGCCTTCGCTGGCCCGTCCGCCCCAGAACTCGCTTTCGCTCCCAGGCGGCTGTAGGGATCTGGGTTATGTTCAGAGTAGGCTCGTTATTACCTTAAGGGGGAAAATAACAAGAGTTTAAAGGCCGCCCTATTTCCTAAGTTTTAAGATAGTTTGTTGTCATAAACAACAACCGCGTGGCAACACCCGGCGGAGTCTAATATATTGGTTGGAATCCTTCCCCTGTCCCCTTTTCTCGCTCTTTCCAAAGAGGGACACACCCTTGTGTGGTGTCCAATGGGGGTGTGTTTTCTGAGGACCGACCATTCATCGCGGATTAATTTATTTAGGGAGAAATTTTAAGTAAGTGGTCGTTCAGGGTCAGGGAGGGCTGTTCCAGAACACAGTTGCATAGAGCAAGGTGGATTCGTGTTACACGCATCTCATTTACATTGAGAAGGCGGGATAGACATTTTATTCTTTCCCCAGTTAACGGTTGCTGGGGAAAAAAAACCCTAAAATATTTAGGAACTGAGCCACGTTTTTCACTGAGATATAAAATTTTGTACTTTTGTTTACTACTGTATTTCCTTAAGGCACTTTCACTTTTGTTTCTCTTGAGTTTCCTTTCTGGTTTTTTGCTCTGTTTCATAATTCGGAGCAGGAATGGACGTTAGAGCTGAGTAGGATCATCACTTTACAGGCGAGGAAACTGAGGCCCTGAGTAACGATGGGAGTTGCTCTAGGTCACAAATTTAAGTAGAGTCTAGTTTGGATTGAGCATTGCGCACCTGCCATTTCTGTTAGGGGGGTTGAGGTAGAGGGTAGGGGTGAAGGATGGGCATGGAGGAGGTAGTTCCTTAGTGATGTGTGGCAGTAATTCTACTTTGTAACATTCGTGTCCTAGCAGGTAAAAATGGAGAACACTTACGAAGTGAGTTCCTTCGTAGGACTGGCGTGAGACTGATTGTTTCTTTAAAACCCTCTTTCTTGCGGTTTGACTCAAATATATGTGTTAATTCAGATTTGGTTTCACCTTTCTCTGGGAGAGTTTCTCACGGAACGTGACTACATGATTGTTGTGAAGTGTTTTTATAAGCCTCAGAGTTGACCACTCTCTGCTTTGTTCACCCGCTGTGTGGTCTTTATATTTACTTCATGGTGACTTTCACACTTCAGCATCAAAACAGTGGCTGTATCTCCCTCTACTAGAGTGCCAGGGCCCGTCATGTTCATTTTATACCTCTCATTTAGCACTGTGCCTGGCAATGAATGAAGGCCTGAAGAGGATCTTTTCCATGATTCCATCCTGACTGCCTCTAGGAAATTCCTTGCATGTTTCCGGTGAAGGTAGAACACGAGAGATGCTTTTTGAGTCTTACACCTTTGCAGACCATTTTTGGCAGGCTTCTTTAGTTACAGAGCCAGGCAAAACATATTTTGCTTTCTCATTTTTTTTAACCAACTGCTTTTTTCCCCCTCATTTTACCATCGTTGGTTCTTCTTCTTTAAATTCTTTCTAATTCATATAAATAAATTAGTTATGCCAACCCTTACCCTTTGGGAGTTGCTTTTGCTTTCACAGACTCCAAAAGTTTGGTTTAGTTTAAGCTGTGACTTAACAGTGCTCAGCCTGGAAGCAAATCATCACCGGGAGACTGATTCTTACTGGGATCTAGTGAACTAGCTGAGAAGGCTGGCAGTTGAGAAGGCTAAGGAGGGCTGCTAAAAATATGTTAGCATCAGGACAAAAAGTGTACATTTACCTAGGGAATAACCGATGTACATACATAATTATATTTACAGCTCAGATAAGGGTCTGGATTGTCACAGATGAGTTCTTATACATCTGGATGGGCAAGGTTTCATTACATATTTGAACATGAACTGGATGGATTCCTTTGGAAGAGGCAAATAAAGTTGATATGACTGATTGTAACGTCTGAAGCCTATATGTTTCATCCCAGATAACAACAGTGTGATAATTTAAGTGTAAAGCCGGGTGTGATGACTAATGTCTGAAATCCTAGTACTCTAGGAGGCCAAGGTAGGAGGATTGCTTGAGCTCACAAGTTCAAGACTAGCCTGAGCAAGAGCGAGACCCCATCTCTACTAAAAATAGAAAACTTAGCCAGGTGTTGTGTTGCATGCCTGTAGTCCCAGCTATTCCAGAGGCTGAGGCAGGAGGATTGCTTGAGCCCAGCAGTTTGAGGTTGCAATGAGCTATGATGGTGCTATTGCACTCTACCTGGGGTGGCAGAGCAAGACTCTATCTCAAAAAAATAAAATAAAATAATTTAAGTGTAACATTATCAACTTCCAGCAAGGTGGAGATGAAGCCTAATTATATATGTAAAGTCATTTGTTCTCTTAAATACAAAACTGAACAGAGAAAGAACAAACATAGCCTAAAAGATATAATTATAGGAAATACCTCGGTATCTCATCTTGTACACATGTGCACTCAAGTCATTTTAGAAAAGGTCAAACTTTAGTCCAACTCTTATAGGTGCCCCAACAATCTTCATCCTCTCTCCAATACATACTTGAGAAATTACAGTTACTGGTGTCATGATGAGAGCAGGCTTTGGAGTCAGGTAATAATCTGAGTTCTACCAATCTGTTAGTTTTATCATCCGGGGCAAGTTACTTATCATTGTGAGTCTCAGTTTCTTTACCCATAAGATGAGCATAATGACACCTAGCTCAAAGAAGAGTTTTTAGGATTGAAATTTAATCAAAATTTAATAAAATAATGTAAAGCACCTAGCATGACACTTGGAACATAATCTTCA
>CAUYRT010061023.1:0-11429 GCA_963574885.1 Lepilemur ruficaudatus
TTGAGACAGAGTCTTGCTCTGTTGCCCAGGCTAGAGTGCCCATGGCGTCAGCCTAGCTCACAGCAACCTCAAACTCCTGGGCTCAAGCAATCCTCCTGCCTCAGCCTCCCGAGTAGCTGGGACTACAGGCATGCACCACCATGCCCGGCTAATTTTTTTTAATATATATATATTTTTAGTTGTCCAGCTGATTTCTATTTTTTTAGAGACAGGATCTCATTCTTGCTCAGGCTGGTCTCAAACTCCTGAGCTCAAACAATCCGCCCACCTCGGCCCCTGCGAGGATTATAGGCGTGAGCCACCGCACCCGGCCTGTTACCTCACTTTATAGTCACAAATATCCTCTAGGGTAGATACTATTATCCTACTTACAAATGAGAATATTGATGCCCCAAAATGAGTTATTTGTTCAAGTTTACATTGCTAATTAAAGAACCAGAATTTGAATGAAATTTTTCCAAAACCCTTGCAATTTCCAGTCCTTAGGCTAACTCATTCCTATCAATGTGTGATTCATTCCTGTGATACATTCCTGGGTCTTGTGTCCCAATGCCTCAGATTAGAACTCAAAGTCCTCTATCTTCTCCCTGTCATATATTTCATTGTACTAGTCAAGATTCTTATGGTTGATAGTAATAGACACTTCATTCAAATTGACTTAAGCAGAAAAGGCAATTTATTGACTCATATAGTTGAAAGTTCTGGGGCATATTGAAATTCAGGTGTGATTGGATCCAGAGATCTCAAAAAAGATTGTCAAGAATCTGTCTCTTTTTTTTCTATGTATGATCATTTCTTCCATTTGTATTGACCTTTTTCTCAGGCAGGCTGTCCCCAGGTAGTGGCCAAGGTCACCACTAGAGGCTCCAGGTTTACGTTTTACCAGCTGAGTAGAACCAAAGGAAAGAGTGTGTCATTCCAAGAAATCTTCAGACACTTCCTGGTATTGTTCTGATTGGGCAGTTTCAGTCACATGTCCATCCCTGAACTAATCCCTAAGATGGTGGATGTGTGTTGTTCTCATTGGCCAGGCTTGAGTCACATTCTCAATTTGTGAGCTTTAGCCTCATCTAAACCACTGCAATTTAGAAATGGGAGAAGGGTGTTTCTCCACAGGAAAATCAGGATGCTATTAGAAAAGAAGGGGAATGGAATCCCGGAAAGTCACAAACAACAGATGTCCACTATTCATTTTCACATTATTATCCCCTGGGCCTTCTGCTCTAGTCAGTAATGCAGATATGATCATGAAATAATTTTCTCATTTGCACATTCCTACCTGCTGTTTCCTTTGCACTTGTTATTTCAGTCCACCAATTCTTTCAAAAACTTTCTGTCAGAGCTTTCTCATCTTCACTCTGCATTCTGGAAGCATTGAGAAATCTCACTTTCCTGAAGTATATGTTCGTAAATGTTATTAGGTTTTTTAGATGCATATAATATTATTTTTGCCATATAACCTATAGCAGGGACTACCTGTTATTTTTATATAAGTATTCAAAGCTCAGGGAACAGAAATCCACACACAAATTGGGCTATGATATATTTATTTTTAATTTTTTTATTTCAGTATATTACAGGGGCACAAATGTTTACGTTACATATATTGCATTTGCCCCACCCAAGTCAGAGTTTCAAGCGTGTCCATCCCCCAGACGGTGCACACCACACCCATTAGGTGTGAACATACCTGTCCCCTCCCCCCACTTCTGCCCGATACCTGATGAATGTTATTACTATATGTGCACTTAAGTGTTGATCAATTTCAGTTAATACTAATTTGATGGTGAGTACATGTGGTGCTTGTTTTTCCATTCCTAGCATACTTCACTTAGAATGGGCTCCAGCTCCAGCCAGGATAATACAAGAGGTGCTATATCACCATTGCTTTTTCGTGGCTGAGTAGAACTCCATGCTATGCATATACCACATTTTATCAATCCACTCATGTATTGATGGGCACCTGGGTTGTTTCCACATCTTTGCAATTGTGAATTGTGCTGCTATAAACATTCGAGTGCAGATGTCTTTTTAATAGTATGTCTTTTGTTCCTTTGGGTAGATGCAAATTGGGCTATAATTTAATTGGAAGACAATCATCCTAACCTTCCCACCAGGTCACCCAGTGAAAGTGAAAGGCTGGATTTGGGGAATGTCATTTAGTAAAATGCTTTGTGATTATGTTGGAATAAAACAATTTGAACTCATCAAGAAGGAAATGCATACCAGCTCCCTGTGGGAAAACATAATGCAGCTCCCATGTTTCCACCCTCACTCCATTAAGGTATTCATTCATTCATTCATACTATGTTGTGCTAAAGATTTTTTGGGGCCATTCCTTGGAAGGTTTCATCTTCCAACCTGATGATCAAAGTGCAAGTCTACAAGTTTTGATCTTTTCTCCATCTTCTCCTGATTTAAATCTCTCTTCTTTTCCTCCTCCATGTTTCTCCCATGCATCATCATTCTTCCTTCTTTTTTCTGCTGTCTCTTTCTTTTTGTCCTCACCTCATGACTCCTTTCCCTTTCTCATATTCCTTCCATATTTCTTGAGTTTATTAGCATTGCAATTAAATTCTGTTTGACAACGTAGTTTTTAACCAGTCCTTAAGAGATGTATAAGAATAAAAATTATTGAAATCTGAATGTTCTTCCTTTGTCCAGGATATACTATGATCAACCTGAGGGAGGCTCACAGGCAGTGAGTGAGGCATCGCTAAGGTTCTTTCTAGAAATAGAATTCAAACGAAACAAGCAAATTAGTGTAGAAATTCTCATGAGAATCTACTTGATGGCTCTTTATCTTACAGTAAATATGAGAAAATTTTTCTTTCTACTAGACATTTTCAGGGGTAGTATTTTTTTATAGCATAAAAAAAATTCCCTTTGTAAAATCTCCACTCCAGGCAAAATGTCCCAATAAGTGATTTCAAAATTTCAAGGATATTAGTGGAAACTGTTAAAAAAATCAAGTAGTATAAATTCTTTCTTTCCTAACACCAAAATAAAATTGGACTGAAAAGTCGAAGTTTCTTGTATTCCAGTAAATCTAAATAAAATTGAATGGTGTGGTGTTTTTTTCCTATTCCAATCAAATATTTATTAATCTGTTAAAAGAGCAAATCCAACACTCTTTCTTGATCAACTCTGGGCCTAACAATTTTTCTTATTTAATGTCTATACAACAATTGGATTTTTAGATAAAGAGGAATGAGAAAACTGTTTCATCTTTAAGTTTGTGTCGCAGTTGTCAATAAAAAAATGGATTTTTCTTGTTTTACTATTTTATTATTGTTTATTTATTATTTAAATTATTATAATTATTTTATTTTTTATTCTTGTTTTTCATTTTTTTATTGGTTTTTAAAATTGTTCCATTTTAATATGCCTGTCTGCAAAGGTATGGTAAAAATATACCTGTTTTAAATAAAAGAAACACAGAATGAACATATTATAAGGAAAGGTAAGCTTCAGAACAAATCTCAAGTACAAATAATTTTCCTATTCTTTCCATAATAAGAAAGAGGAAAAGAGGAATTGGACCAAGTAACTTCTGTGATGCTGCGGTGATGCCCATGGCAACGCTTTTGGTGGTGAATTGAGAGCAATTCATTTTCTGTACAGGATATTTAATCTTCCTGACAGTATGAAATGCTTCATAAAGAGAATTTCCTATATTTGGTCTCTTATACTTTATACCCTAATATCATAGAAAGGCAAGTCTATACAGGGAATAATGGGAGAGATGAGAATGAGCAGATATAATATATGCTCAACAAAGTTTAAAATCATGTTGGAGTACTTATAAGTGATCTTTTGTTTTTGATTTATTTGTTTAACCTTGACTTGACAAAATCCCAGCTAGATAAGTATAAAAGCAAAGCAAAATAAAACAAAACTCCATTCTTTTTTTGTTGCCTGGTTGGAAAAAAATGAATATTTAAAAATGTATTTTCTTCATTTTCCCTAATACTGTTGCAGTATAATTAACACTCTGTTCTTTTCAAAGCTTTTGTCTCCCACAGTTGAGAACGGTGATAAAAAGATAAATACAATCAACATAATGTGGCCTGTCAGCTGATAATATTATGTGAAAGCAATAGTAACATGCACATTTCCTACATATTGAAAAGATGGTCTTGTATTATCTGTGCTGAGACTAGGAGTAATTCACATATGAAAACTGGTCAGAACACACACATACATATGCACAAGTATCTGATAAACAGATCACTGAAAAAATACTTTTTTGCATCAGACATTTACAGATGATGACTCAAAATCCTGTGACAATCTCAGTGGTCATGCAGCCATAGCTAAAGATGCCTGGGGGCATCCTAGATTCTGCATGGTCTATGGGAGACAGGAGACTGAAAACCTCAGAGACACTATTGAAAAGCGTATGGAGAGGCTCAAAGGCAGTACAGGGCAGAACTCTAGAAAAGGACAAGCAATTTTTAAGACACACATTATTATAGGTTTCTCTTTAGGGAGGAGTAAATTTTTACCTAGATTTAGAGACTTTCTAAATTCCTTTCAAGGAATTTTTCATTATTTCACAACTGTTTTTTAAACTAACTAAAGACTTCCCCCACATTCCACTGAGGCTTTTATTTACTTTAAAACTTCTATAAAAAAATGTTTAAGTGCATGCTTATGAAATAAAGGTAGTTAAGCATCAACTTCAATAAAACAAGTTCACTCAGTGCACCATTTAAAAAAACTCCTTTTAAATGTAAAAAAAAAAAAAGGTCTGTTATTCACATTCCACAAATGTATTTCACCACAAGATTTGAGGTAAATCTGCACTGCTGATACATCTGTTGCTCTGCCTTCATGCCCAAAATTTCCCCTAGTGGCCTGAAAAAAATGAAACAGACCTTCCTAGAGAGCCTGTCCTATGACCAGGGACTTAAACACAAGCAGAATCATTCTGAATCTCTAGTAATTAATTATCATCAGTTGTCTCATTGACAGCTGGGGGCCACATTTAGCCAACCAGCTGCCCTGCGTTGTACAATGCTATGTTTGTTCTAAGCCCCTTGGGTGATTCTTGCTGTATGTAAAATAGCAGCAGTTGTAGTACCATTTGCTTACGCATAGATGCTTTATGACTTGTGTGTCAAGACTATGGCAACCCTTCAGGACCAAAGAATGCCAAGCAAATACCGTGAGATAACTCCTTGGACGTGAGCAGAGAGAACAGGAAATTATTAAACCACAGTTGGAAGTAAAATAGAACACCCAATAAAATGGAATTCAAGTGTGAAGTTGGCTCAAGACTTATTTAATTATTTTGCTGTTGAGGATTTTTATGTAGAGATTATAAGTGGAAGTTCAAACCCTCAACAAGGACCCCTGTGAATGTTTGTGCCTAGCTATAGAAAATAGTTTGGTGTAAAACATGTCTTATCAGGCTGTGACAAACATAATTAGCAGAGCCTAGCCTAGCCTGTTACTAAATCTTATTGATCTGTGAGTTAACAGATGATATTC
Organism: Lepilemur ruficaudatus; assembly: GCA_963574885.1. Classification (NCBI taxonomy): domain Eukaryota; kingdom Metazoa; phylum Chordata; class Mammalia; order Primates; family Lepilemuridae; genus Lepilemur; species Lepilemur ruficaudatus. The sequence continues at coordinate 5,497 of CAUYRT010061023.1, forward strand.
TGCATGTAATATCCGGTGCTCTCATCTGTTTCTTTAAATATCAGCAACATACTCCTTTGAAATATATCAAAATAAATCTGAACTTTGGGAGGAAAATAGGAGAGTAAGAAAATCTCAAATTTGTTCTGTTACCCAAATTAAAGTTCTCAGACTTAAGATGCCAAGGTCAAATATATTCATAATCTTAAAGGAAGTTCAGGAAACGGCATGTTGCTTTTGTCCTAAATTTCCTTTTGGTGTTTTTAACATGGGCCTATGAAAAGATTTTGAATATTCGCATGCTTAGCAGAGACTATTTTTCTATTCCTAGAATGCCCTTCTGATAAACTTCTTGTTTATCTCTTTGCCTGGCTCCTGTCTTCCTGGGAGTTGTTCCTTATGAATTTAATATTAATTCAAATGAATACAGGACTGGAGGTGGGAAGTAGTCTAAGAGGTCAATTCTGAGTTCATACCAGCTCTATCATGTTCACATTTTTTTTGTTTTTTACTTGATCAGATTTATCAGAGACAAGTTCTGGCAGTGTTTGTTCTCAGACTGACTAGTTGCTGCTAGTTCCTTTTTGAAATGATTGCTATTATGGATATCAAGATTTATTCCATGACAACTTTGTAGTTAACATTTTTTTTTGAAATCCAGTAACAACAGTATATTTAAGAACCTGTAATTATATTTGTGTGTATGTGTGTGTACATCCATGTATATATATTTAGTAATTGTGTGGCTGTAAACTCGGTTTCAAGCTGTGTCTATAAATTTAAATTCACATTGTTGAAGACGTCTTTGAACTATTAGTCACTTAGGGTTTTAGTTGGGAAAAGACATCGTCACATTAAGCAAATCCTAGTAGATATTGCAATTTTTCTCATCTTCTAGTATTTCTTTTTCTGGTTTCAATTTGACATCCTCTGATATGAATTTGGAAAGTATCTCTCAGCTTTATAAAATTCATATCAACATCTGTTCACCATTATAAAAGTTTATAGTTATGTGGAAATGTGAAATGTAAATCAGATATCATTTTGTGTTACAACTTTCAATTAAAAGGAAATAGCTAAATTTTAAGGGAATCAGTGTTAGCAGAAGGATTCTCACATAAATACCTTTTTACCTAGAATCTAAATTCATGCTAGCTGATGTCATTTTCTCTTTTGGTGTCATTTTGTGTCTTTGTTATACAAGGAGAAACATGGACCTTCTCTGAAATACTTCCGCTGATAGGAAAATTTAAAACTTGGCAAAATCAGGCGATCTGTCATCTGAGTCTGAATTTTCTTAGGGATTATACTGGTGTTTCTGAAGAAAGTTGGAAGGTGGCTCTTCCACATTCAAGCTTGTTTAGGATTTCTCCGTCCAAAGAGAGAGATTTCTCTGACCCCGAATAAGGTTGATTTCAATAGCGGTGACAATGTTAATGAAAAGGCTTTATACACCGTTAAGTGCTTTACAAAGCTACCTGGCAAATGACAGAATCTCAATAATGGCTTTGGAGTGAGTTAAGGTACAGAAAGAAAATTACACAATAAAATCAGGGGAAAACTCAGATCCGTTTTATGAACATCGTGGCTTTTTACACAATGGCACTGTATTTCTGTCTCCTAATGGTGATGAGTTATTTTCTCCTTTATTCCTTTTAACAAATGAAATGTTTTGGGAAAATTGGTGTTCAGACAATAAGGTAAACTTAAGGAAATCAGAACTTTGTGAATAATTCTTCAATATTCCAAATACTCGGGTGTTTGGAATTTAAAAATAGAGGAATGCTGAAATTTATGGCGTTTAAAGTTTAAAGTCTACAATAAATAAAAACTAATGTCAAAAAGTCTTTCATTTGCAGTTTTTATAATTCAATATATTTACAAACATCTTCTTTTTTCATTGTCAGTGGTGAACCTGGCTATCACCGTAAAATCAGTTAATAGGTAGAAATGCTCATCTATCCCATTTGGACTCTAGTCAGTAAGATTTACTGATGGGCTTTGGTGTCAGAGAGACCTAGCTTTGCGGTTAACTCTGGAAATGTTTCCTCATCTGAAAATGGTCATAATGATGCTTAGCTTTTAGGGTTGGTAAATATTAAGCCATGTGATACATGGAAATTATTTCAGCCGACTGTCTATGTAAGAAATGGTGGCTATTATTAAAAACATTTTCAGCAGTTATATGTGGTTGGGGTGATCATGTAATTTATCATCATAGACAGGAGGCTTTTGAGAATAAAAACAGAAACTATTCATAATTCTGTTAGAACACCAGGCATAAACCAGGACTGTGGGCAAGCTGAGCACTATAGTCACCCTGTTCCTGACACACACATCCTGAAGTATGGTAGGCTTGTAGGCACTAAAGAGAAGCAATACACAAATCTTTCTTGTAGATGTGATAAAAACTGCAATCTGAAGTTTTTTTCTTCGTTATATAGTCTCTGTTACTGTGTGAATTTCAGGGTAATATTTAAGAAGAGAGAATGTTTTGTGTGTGTGATTTGGAATAGAGAAGCTCTGCTATAGGACAGAGCTGCCTTAGATTATGTGGACCAACCTCCTCATTTTACAAATAGAGAAACCAAGTTGTGGGAGAGGTTAAATACTTCAATTAAAGCCACAAAGTTAACATGAAGGAAATTAGAGGTACAGTGAGAGTTTGCCCGTCGTCTGCTTTCAATCTCATTATGGAAATTAAGTGCCTGTCTCTGCACATCTAAATATCCCTTATAATGGACCTTTGAATGCAATCTGTCCATATTGACCAGGGACAAATGTACATTAATTAGTACTGTCTTCTACTCCCCACATTCAAAATAATTCAAAGGATGTATGAGAGGTTGGTTGTTTTCACCATAAAATATGTTCATTTTTGGCCCTGCAGAATTTGTGCTCACTCACAATAAGTCTGATAGTCAATTGTTTAAAATGAAAGATATAATTTTTTAGATATAGAGAGGCAAGAGTGAAAAGGAGTGTCACCAATTAAGACATCGGACATTGGACACTATAATGAGGATCTTAGACTATTTGAAGGTGTGTGGCTTAAACAACTCAATGAGACAAAAGTAAACAATGGAATCAGAAAAGCAGAGCACATATTTCAGGATAATAAGAGCTGACATTTATTGATCGCTAGATACATGCCAGGAAGCATACTGCTTCATGTGCATTATTTAATCCTTGAGGTTCATGTGATATAGCTAATGTCATTATTCCAACTTTAAAGATGAGAATATATTTTAAAGATGAGGAAACATTAAATAGATGTCCTTAAATTTGATTATGTAAACCATTTTTCAGTATTTCACTTTGTTCATATGTACCGAAGCCTGTATCAAACAACAACAGCAGCAGCATTTAAGGTGGCTTGTAAAGATAGATAAAATACAGCATAATAAAATACATTTAAAAGAAAGAAAATGAGGCAGAGTGATGATATGTTAGGAAAACAGGAGGAGCCAGAGGCAGGAGAGTGCACAGGATAAGCAATAAAATAAGCACATTTGCTAAAAAATGGGCTACATTAAACCCAACATGAAGAGGAAATAAATTACGAGACTCACAGAGTCCATAAAGTAAAATAAACTAACTTTTGAAAAAACTACTGCTAATGACACCGAGACAGAGAAAAATTTCTCTGAGGGGACCTCATAAATGATAATAGTATTAATCACTAACATTTAATTCAGTACTTTGCTTCCATGACTCCATCTATTCTTCCTAGGAAACTGGTAGTTATTCTGATTTTGGAGACGAGAAAATGGAAGAACAGAGAGATTAAATAAACTGCTTCGAGTCACACAGCTGGTAAGAAGCAGAGCTGGGATTCCAACCCAGATCTTTCTTGGGTTCGCAGCCTGTGTTCTTACCCTGAATCACACAAATTCTTGGGAGCTTTTATGCAGTGTTCACTGGAATGCATTGAAAAAGGATTTTTCTCTTTCTCACTACTCTCTTCAATAGAGTACAATGAATTCATTTCAGGCAGAATTATGCAATGGCAATCCTCATAGCAGCCAATCTGAACAAGAGTCAAGAATGTATGTCTTATGTTTAATTCTTCTTAGGCCACAGCCTTAGAACAGAGCTTCACAGTTTGGCCATTGTTTTATGTTGTGATTAGATTAACAGGGTCACCTAAGTCTTCCTGACAGCTAATTGTTTCTTGGGGAGCCACAGCCTCAGGCTGGTGGCTTCACTTTGGATGGTGACCTGACTTGATAGCAGAAACCAAGAGCATCAGCTGTCATTTCTCTTCCCAAACTCCCTAAACCTGGCCCAGGAAGGTGCTGCCACCTTGCCATCTACTTTAGCATCCTGTTGTAGAGCACACTATTGCCCATTTGTAAAAGGCTCCATGAAGATGCTGTAGCTGTGGTGTTCTTGTATACATTCCAGATGTGGCTACTCCAAAGTGAGGAAAAATGAGTGGGGAACAGGGCAGGGAAGGGAGTGCTCAGGTGAACACCTGAGTATCTCTCTTCTCATACAACAAACGCTTCTGTTTGTGGTGGAGGTGCCCTTCCAAATGGCAGCATGATGACTAACAAACTGCAAAAGAGAGCTTGATTAAAAAAAAAAACCCAAACACCCAAAACTCCGTATAAAATAGTGTGATTGGATTTGAAATTCATTTCAACATTACATGGGATAGCGAAAGAACAAGAGCTGTTAGCTTCTTGATCTAAAAATGTCAACTGTTGTAAATTTTTGAATGGATGTGAAAAATAGTGCTAGATTGTTTTTCTTTTTGTTAACAGCTTTATAGAGGTGTAGTTGACATACAATAAACTGCAATTATTTAAAGTGTATGATATGATACGTTTGACATATGTCTATACCTGCAAAACCATCACTGCAATGAAGAGTGAACACTGGATCCCTCCCCAAAGTTTCTCCTTGTATCCTTCCCTCCTACCCTTGCTGCTCACCTCTTTCCTGGCCAACACTGATCTGCTTCCTGTCACTATAGACTAGGTTGCATTTTCTAGAACAGTAGAGAGCAAACTACATGGCCTGTGGGCCAACTGACTGTTTTTGTAAATGAAGTTTTATTGGTGCCCAGCCATAGTCATTCATACAGATGTTGTTTGTGGTTGCTTTTGTGCTATAATGCAGGAGTCGTATGGTTGCAAAAGAAATGCTATGGTCTCTAAATATTTCAGGGCCTGTACAGAAAAAGTTTGTTAATCCCTATTCTAGAGAACATATAAATATATAAGTAAAATCATAGGGTATGTACTCTTTCTTCTTTGTTCTGGCTTCTTTCATTCAACATAATTATTTTGAGATTGATGCATATATTGTAGTTCTTTTTAATTATTATCCTTTTTACTTTTTTAAATTTTACTTATTTATTATTTTTGTATTACTGAGTAACAATTTATTGTATGATTGTATCAAGACTTGTTTATTCATCCACTGGGTATGTACAATTGAATTGTTTCTAGTTTGGGGTTATTATAAATAAAGCTGCAATGAACTTCACGTTCAAGACTTTGCATGGCCGTACTCTTTCATTACTTTTAGATAAATACCTAGGAGAAGAATGATTGGCTTGGAGTATAGTAGGTGTATGTTTAACCTGATGAGAAACTATAAACTGTTTTCCATGTGGTAGACTCATTTTTTCCATTCCTACCAGCAGTGTAAGAGAGTCAATTTCCTCTACATCCTCTCCAACACTTGATATGGTCAGTCTTTTAAATTTTCACAATTTTACACACTATCTTGTGCAGTGGTTTCTCATTATAGTTTAAATAGATATGTTCACTATTAATATTAACTGCATGGAATATATTTTCATGTGTGTATTTTATTTTTGGTAAAGTGTTTATTCAAATCTTTGCTTTATTTATTTATTTTTTTTGAGACAGTGTCTCACTGTGTTGCCCAGGCTAGAGTGCTGTGGCATCAGTCTAGCTCACAGCAACCTCAAACTCCTG
>CAUYRT010061024.1:0-22239 GCA_963574885.1 Lepilemur ruficaudatus
TAGATGAATAGCCCATGTCAGCAGAAGCCAAGTGGCTCAGAAAAAAATACATAGGATGATGGAGCTGAGAGGAGATTCTGATTAGAATGATTGTGCTGAGGTTGCCAGATATGGTCACCAGGTAGATGCACAGGATGATCACGAAGAGGACGACACGAAGGACTGGATCATCTGTTAAACCCAGTAAAATGAACTCCCTCACAGCAGTGTGGTTCCTGCCCACCCGGGAATCCATGAGTCAATGCAGCTGCTCCCAAAATGAACCTGTGATGAGAAGAGTACATTAAAGCAGTTATAAATTTGATGATTGAATTTTCATTCATAAATATGAGGAGATTATTTTGAACAAATATATCATCCAAGGAGAGTATGCACTAAAAATTATTTAAGTATTTTAAATATTTCCAAGTAAAATATTGTTATATCAAATAGTTTCAAATATCGGTTTAATCACTATGAAATACGTTATATGATTAAAATGAAAACATCAGTACAGTACAGTTTGAAACAACTTAAATCACCTAATGAAGTAATATATTCTAATTATAGTATTATAGAATGAAATAGTATTATTTAGGAAATAGTATACAGTTGAATGAAGTTTCAGTCTAAATACTTAAGAAGTGTCCTCCAGTTTACCTGGCTAGTGTACAGCCTGATGTTCACGTCCAAGGTTTTCTAGCTTTATTGCCTTTGACTTTATCCAAAGTGTCTGGGTGCTTGTGATGCTAGAGCATTCAGACCAATAAACAAAGTAGGTCTTTCCATAAGATATTTACTAACAGTGAGTTCCCAAAGCATCTCACAGTTAGTGAAGTTATTAGCATTATGGCTGAGTCGAAGTTTAGGGAGCCTTAAAGGATCTTGTCAGTTTCTGTTCTTATGGATGGGTAAGCAAAGATTCGTGGTAAATTGAATTATGCCTGTTTATTCATACTACATTGACTGTGGAAACTCAATTTAATTCAGCTAAAGTTACTTGCTAGCTGACTGATAGATTACATCTGCCCTGTTTTCCACTATGACTTGTGAATACACATACAACTTTGGAGAATAAATTTTTCTCAAATGGTAAATGAAAATCAATACATCAGATTCACTCACAAAAGCCAAACTCTAACCTCTTGAAATAAGAATTCATTCACTTCACAATGATAAATTCAAAGTCCTTGTTATTATATACAAGCCACACTATATTATTGTTTGCCTTGGGGATAAATCTCTAAAGATTCTAGAAATTAAAATGTGAATTCAAAAGCACCAGGGATAATTATCACATTCTCGAGTGAATATTGAGCAGTTCAATTCACACAAACATAACTGATCTTTAAGAGTTCTGCCAATACTCAAGTGATCTTTTTGTTGTTGCTTTTTTGGTTTTTTTATTTTATCTAGGTGTCAGTGCATTTTCATTTTATAATTACTGGGAGTATAATATAATGAATTATCTCATGGCTAATTATTGCTTCTAAGTTTACTGTGATTTTTCAGGTTAAAGATTACTAAACTGGAAATATAACACAGTTACCTTACCTCCATTCATTCAACACCTGTTCATGTTTTAAGTATTTTGTACTGATAGATGTAAGATACTTCATTAGGCCCTTTTGGAAATATGCAGTGGAAATGCAACATAAAACTTAAGTTTAAGTAACACAATTATGTAAGTGATGGATGTATTTTTCTGTCCAAAGATATAAAATGAATACTACTAAAGTTGTATAGATAGAGATGCGGGAGGTAAAAAATGTTGGACCCCTCTAGATAAGGCTTAATCTCTTATCCATGCACCTCCAAGGGATGGCTACTGGTGAGTGACTTACATGACTAGAAGGATAATGATAAAAACAGTGACCTTCAAGCCGAAGACCCAAAGTCTATTGCTAACCCTAATATTAGAGAGTCCTATCTCATACTCTCCTGATGCCCTCCTTGATGGAAGTGGTTTACCACTGCTGATGCCAACCAACTTTCATTCAGAGCTTCCTCTTTGCCATCCAAGCACTGTGTTTATCACTTTCATATTAATACATTATACCATTTAATCTTCACAATCATTTGGTGAGCAAATATTCCCATTTCTCCTTATGAGAAAGCCAAGGTTTAATCTACTTGGCCAACTGTGCTCAATTGGGAAAATTAAATCTATGTTTTAAATTCAGGTCAAACTGAAGTTTAGAACGTGTACTCTGTACTACTAATGTCACCAAGATGTAAGTGCCTCAGTGATGATCACTGGTTCCCAACTAGTTCCTGATTTACAGTTTTCTCTCCTTGCCTTCAACACCTTGCCTAATAACCTGAAACTAGCTAGCCCTCCAGTTTGGCCCTGACAACATGGCCAGCATTCAGGATCCTAATTTCCTCTCATGTGCAGTTAATCATTCCTCCCAAATTTCTATGATATGTGTCCCCTTCTCCCCAGCTCTCCAGTGCAATGGCTGTCCTGATTGATTTTCTTGTATGTATGATTGCCCTTTCACAGGACAGCCAGAATGAGTTAATTGAAAGAATTTAATTGTATCCATTTTAATGCTATCAAATAATTACATGTACTTAATTCAAATGGCTTATAAAAGAAAGCAACGGTCCAGAGACCCACCCTTTATAAATCCAAAGCCTCACTCCCTGTAGGTAATCACTTTGATCTTTAAACTATTTCGGGATTAAGATACTTCCATATCTGAAAATAAAATGCTTTACTAAAGAAAAATTTAGAATTTATGTCTGTGTTCCTGCTCTTTCCCTTTTTGTTTAAGTTGAATATAATTGATGCAAAAAGAAAATTAGTGGTATTTCCATACCTGAAAGGATTGGTATAGACTTTATTTTTGAACCTATTATTACAAGGTAAGATCAGTAATATTAAATGGGCTAAATGTCAAAAAACAAATAAATTTTTAATCAACATTCTATTACAAACATAGAATAAAAATTAACAATAATTGTGACAAAAATGTTTTTACCCCATAATATCCTGAATAAATAAAAACTTCAAAAAATTATAATTCCTCAATGCTAATAGGCCATGGACTGTCATGATACTATGTTTGAAATTTAGAGCAATTAATAAGTATAGTGAAAGTGGAATCTCTCAGATAAGGTTATTGCAAATAAACTATTCAATTTATTCTAGCAAAATAGGGAAGAAATATAAACCTTACCCAACCAAAAAAAATATTTTTGATTTCTTTCACAATCATATATATTTCCTTCATCCTTTTATTTCTATCTTATGTGTAGCAAATATAATACTAATACCTAGCTCAGTTCACTGTCATCTCACACTAGACAAAAATGTGAGAGCAATCCAAGTGTCCATGGACAGATGAATGGATAAACAAAACATGTAGAATATACATGCAAGAGAATATTATTCAGCCTTGTAAAGGAAGGAAATTCTGACATATGCTACAACATTGATGAGCCTTGAGGGCATTATGCTAAATGACATAAGCCAGTCACAAAAAGACAAATGCTGCAAAAAATTCCACATATAGGAGATACCTAGAGTCCTCAAGCTCATAAAGAAAGAAGGCAAATGCTTGTTTACTGAGGCTTAAAGAGAGAGGGGAATGAAGAGTTATTGTTTAGGGGGTGCGAAGTATCAATTTTACAAGACGAAAGAGTTCTGGAGATGGATTATGCTGATGGTTGTACAACAATGTGAATATTCTTAATACCACTGAACTATATGCTTAAAATGGTTAGGAGAAAATTTTATGCTAAATGTATTTTACTATAATTAAAAACAATTTTTAAAATGTAAACGCAACATACCCACAGACCAATAGAAAGAATAGAGAGCACAAAAATAAATCCAGACATAAATGATCAACTAATTTTAGACAAAGTCACTAAGAATACGCAATAGAAAAAGGATAGTCTCTTTAATAAATGCAGTTGGAAAAACTGGATATCTGCATGCAAAAGAATAAAATTGGATGCTTCTTAAACCATTCACGAAAACCAACTCAAAATGAATTAAAGACCCAAACATGAGACCCAAAACCATAAAATTCCTAAAACAAAACCTAGGGGAAAATGTCCTTAACATTCACCTGGGCAGTAAGTTTTTTTGATTTGATAACAAAAGCTCAGACAAGAAGAGCAAAAATAAACAAGTGGCACTACATAACTAAAAATATTCTGCATGGGAAAGGTTATATTCAACAAAATGAAAAGGCACCCCATGAATTGGGAGAAAATATTTGCAAACATATATCTGATAAGAGCATAACATTCAAAAAATATAAATAACTCATATAATTCAATAGCAAAAAAAACTGATTAAAAATGGGCACAAGATCTGAATAGATATTTCTCCAAAGAAGATATATAAATGGCCAACAGGCAGATAAAAAGTTGCTAATCAATATTGCTAATCATCAAGAAAATGCAAACCAAAACCACAATGAGATAACACATCACACTTGTTACAATGGCCACTATAAAAATGATAGGAGATAAGTTTTGGCAAAGGTGTGGAGAAAAGGGAACACTTACGCACAGTTTGTAGGACTATTTATTGGTGTAGCCACTATACAAATAGTATGGGGATTCCTCATAATGACCCAGCAATCCTTTTGCAGGGTACATACCCAAAGGAAATAGAATCAGAACTTCATGGACATATCTGAGCCACCACATTCGATGCAGTTTTATACACAATAGCCAAGACATGGAAACAACCTAAGTGTCTACCAACAGATTAATGGATGAAAAAAATGTGGTATGTTCTCTCTGTAGCTGTATTTATTTTTCACCAATGTGACAATTTTTCAATCGTTATTTCTTTGAGCACTTATTGAGGACCCCTTTCATCCTCCTCTCCTTTTGGACTCTCAAGATAGAAATATTAGCTCCCTTTTTTGTCCCATACGTTCATGTAGTTATGTTCTTTTTTCTTGTTCTAATCTATTTTATTTGTTGTTCAGAAGATGTAAATTGTATTACTTTAAGTTCACTGAGTCTGTCTCCTGTACCTCCACTATACTACCAAGCTCATTAAGCGAGTTTGCTATTAATTTTTTTAATATTTGTATTAGTGTATTTTGCAGTTGTATAATTTCCATTCACTTTTTCTTCATAGCTTCTATTTCTTTGCTGAAATTCTCTATTTTCTTCATTTTTTCAAGAAAATTATTGATTGTTTCTTAAATCGTTTTTTCAATAGCTGCTTTAAATCCTTGTCAGAAAATTTGAATACCTTATTTGTCTTAGTGTTGACATGTTTGTCTTTTTTCATTCAAGATATGTTTTTCTGGTTCTCAGAATAGCAATTGATTGTAGACTGCATCATGGACAGTTTGCATATCATGTTATGAGACTCCGGATCATAATCAATCTTTTTTTTAGCAGGCATCATCCTGCTGGGGTGTAGCTGAAACTGACAGGTGAGTGAGAATAGTTATCTTCTTGCTGAGCTCCACTGACACCAGTCTGACAAAAATGGAGTGCTGAGTTACACTGCCTTCTTCCAGAGGGTGAGATGGAAGTTCTGCTCCACTTCTGCCCTACTGATTCATTCCCAGGGAAGGTGGGGTACTGACTTGCATGCCTCCTTGCCTTCAAGTAACTTCTGCTTCCTATTGGGATCCACTGCCGCTAGGACACGGGGAGGTGGAGAGCTGGTTCATCTGCTTTGATGTTGCAGGGAGGATTGCCAGCTCAGTTCCTCAGGGCCACCACCCACTGGGGGACCATGAGAGGGATGAGTACCCACTAGCCCCACCTCACACCATCTCATTAATTCTTGTTTCTGCCAAATGTTAGTGGAGGCTCAGTTCTCCACTGGACCCGGCTGGCACTAGCCTGACAGGAGAATCAAAGACAAAGTAGGGAGAGGTCCATTCCCTGCTAGTCTCCACTTAAACCTAGGGAAAGGGAACATGGAACACTGTTCCGTTGACTTTTGTCTGGAATCGGGCAGATAATGCCAAAAGATTTTTGTTCTTTGAATGCCACCCTTTTTCCAGTTCTTTGACTAGGAGGGAAGAGGCTTTTCTTAGCAGTGTTTTTGTCTATGTCTGTTAGCAGTTCTGAGTTGGAGGTTTCAGCACCCTACTGTCCAGGAAATACAGAAGCAATAAGGAGACCCAAAGGACCCATTGCTATGTTGCTTCTCAAGTCCCAAAGTCCTTAGGCAGTCCACTTTCTTCATTCTACCTTTCAAAGTCTTTTTGTACTTGTTTCTTGTGCTCCATCTGGGGGGATGGGCATTAGTAATAAGACGCAGGGCCAGGGAGCAGTGGGGCTACTTTAGCTTCAAGAAAACTGGAAATCTATGCCTTCAACATGTAATTTTTTTTTCCTTTTTCTTATTTCAAAATATTACAGGGGTACAAATGTTTCTGGTTACATGAATCAATTTTGTTATTCTTGAGTAGGGTTACAAGTATGCCCATCACCCAGAAAATGTTCATAGTACCCATTAGGTAGGTTTTCACCTATTGTCTCCTCTCCCCTCCTCCCTGTTTGATTTCAACTGAGTCTTACTTCCCTCTGTGCATATGTGTGCTCATTGGATAGTTCCAATTAAATAGTGAGTACATGTGGTGTTTCTTTTTCCTTTCTTTAGATACTTCATGTAGGATAATAGTCTCCAGTTCCATTCAAATTGTTGCAAAAGGCATTAATTCATCATTCTTCATGGCTGAGTAGTATTCCATACCATATATATACACCACATTTTGTTAATTCACTCATGAATTGTTGGGCACTTGGGTTAATTTCACAACTTTGCCTCTGTGAATTGTGCTGCAATAAAAATTTGAGTGCAGGTGTCTTTTCAATAAAATGACATCTTTTCCTTTGGGTAAATACCCCATAGTGGGACTGCTTGATCACATGGTAGGTCTACTTTTAGTTCTTCAAAGAATCTCCATATTTTTTCCATAGATGTTGTACTACTTCACTGTCCTACCAACAATTTATAAGTGTGTCTTTCTCTCTGCATCCATGCCAGCATGTATTATTTTTGGACTTTTTAATAAAAGTCATTCTAACTGGGTAAGGTAATATCTCATTATGGTTTTAATTTGAATTACCCTGATGATTAGTAACATTGAGCATTTCTTCATATGTTTATTAGCCATTTGTCTCTCTTCTCTTAGAAAGCTTCTGTTCATGCCCATTGCCCACATTTTAATAGGGTTGTTGGTTTTTTCCTTGCTGATTTGCTTGATTTCTTTGTAGATACTGTTGCAAATATTTTCTCCCATTCTGTAGGTTGTCTATTTGCTCTTTGATCATTTCCTTAGCTGTTTAGATGTTCTTAATTTAATCCCATCCCACTTATTTATGTTTGATGTTACCATGATTGCCACTGGGGTCTTCTTCATAAATTCTTTGCACAGGCCCCTATCTAGGAGAGTTTTTTCAACATTTTCTTCTACAGTTCTTATGGTTTCATGCCTCACATTTAAGTTCTTTATCCAACTCCAATTAATATTTGTCGGTGTTGAGAGATATAGAACCTGCTTCATTCTTTGATATGTGGCTATCCAATTTTTGCAGCACTATTTATTGAATAGGCATTCTTTCCTGCACCGTATATTGTTGTATGTTTTGTCAAAGATCTGTTGGCTGTATGTGGATGCTTTTATATTTGGTTTCTTTGTTCTGTTCCATGGGTATATCTCTCTATTTTTTTTTTTTTTTTTGCCAATATCATGTTGTTTGGGATACTATAGCCTTTTAATATAGCTTGTACTCTAGTAATGTGATGCCACCAGAGTGTTCTTTTTCCTTAAAATTGCTTTGGCTATTCAAGCTCCTTTCTGGTTCCAAAGGAAACATAAAATTATTTTCTTTAGATTTGTGATATATGACATTGGTATTTTCATGGAAATTGCATTGAAAATAACTTTGGCTAGTATGGACATATTAACAATGTTGATTCTACTAATCCATGAGCATGATATATTTTTCATTTGTTTGTGTCATTTGTGATTTCTTTCCTCAGTGTTTCATAGTTCTCTTTGTAGAAATCTTTCACTTCCTTGGTGAAATATATTCCTAGATATTTTATTTTCTTTGTAGCTATCGTGAATGATACTGACTCTTGATTTTACTCTCAGCTTGACTGTTATTGGTATATAGGAAGGCTACTGATTTTTGTACATTGATGTTGCAACCTGAGACTTTGCTGGATTTATTTATCAATTCCAGGGGTAACTTGGTGGAGTCTTTGGTATTTTCTAGATATAAGATTATATCTTCAGCAAAAAGTGATAGTTTGACCTGCTCTTTCCTGATTTGGATACACTTTATTTCTTTGTCTTACCTGATTGTTCTGGTTAGGACTTGAAGCACTATATTAAATAGAAGTGATGAGAGTGGGCACCCTTGTCTTGCTCCAGTTCTTAGAGGGAATGCTTTCAATTTTTCATTCAGTATGATGTTGGCTGTGGGTTTTTCATATATGGATTTGATAATCCTGAGGTTCCTTCTATGCCTAGTTTGTTGAGTGTTTTTATCATTAAAGTGTGCTAAATTCTGTCAAATGCTTTCTCAAGAGACACAGGCTAGCTGAATGGATGAAAATATACAAGCCAAGTATCTGCTGTCTCCAGGAAACACATCTAACCCAAAAGGAATCATACAGACTCAAGGTGAAGGGATGGAAAGAAATATTTCAAGCAAATGGAAACCAAAAGAAAGCATGTGTAGCCATTCTCATATCAGACAAGATTGACATTAAATCAACAATAGTAAAGAAGTAAAAGATGTTCATTATATAATGGTAAAGGGAGAAATTCATCAAGAAAATTAATACACACAAATCAGAGGCATTCTTATACACCAATAAGAGTCAAGCCGAAATTCCAATCAAAAATGCAATACTTTTTACAGTAGCCTCAAATAAAATCAAATATCTAGGCATATGTTTAATGAAAGATGTGAGAGACATATACAGGGAGAACTATGAAATGCTAAGAAAAGAAATTTCAGAAGGTGTAAACAGATGGAAAAATCTACCTTGCTCATGAATTGGTAGAATCAACATTGTTAAAATGTCCGTACTACCTAAAGTGATCTACAGAATTAATACAATCCCTATCAAAGTACCAGCATCATTCTTTACAGATTTAGAAAAAATAATTCGACACTTTGTATGGAACCAGAGAAGACCTCATATAGCCAAAGCAATCTTAAGCAAAAATAACAAACTGGGAGGTATCAGTCTACCAGACTTCAAGCTGTACTACAAGGCTGTAATAATAAAAACATCATAGCACTGGCACAAGAATATAGACAATAGACCTGGAACTGTACTGAGAATACAAAGGTGAGACCATTGACATATTGTCATCTAATCTTTGACAAAGCAGACAAAAATATACACTAGGGAAAGAATCTCTTTTCAATAAATGGTACTGGGAAAACTGGTTAGCTACATGCAGAAGACTGCAACTGGATCCCCACCTCTCACCTCTTACTAAAAATCAATTCATGGTGAATAACAAACTTAAACCTAAGGAATGAAATCTTAAGACTCCTAGAAGAAAATGTAGGGAAGACTCTTTCAGACATCAGCCTAGGCAAAGAATTTATGAAGAAGAGCCCCAAAGCAATCATAGCAACAACAAAAATAAATAAATGGGACCTGATCAAATTAAAAAGCTTCTCCACAGCCAAGGAAACTATCATTAGAGTGAATAGACAGCCTATAGAGTAGGAGAAAATATTTGCTGTGTACACATCCAATAAAGGGCTGATAACAAGAATCTATGTAGAACTCAAAAAAAGCAATAAGAAAAATCAAACAACCCCATCAATAAATGGGCAAATGACATGAACAGAAACTTTTCAAAAGAAGATAGAATAATGGCCAGCAAACATATAAAACAATGTTCAATATCTCTAATCATTAGGCAAATGCAAATCAAAACCACAATGAGATATCACCTAAGCCAGTGAGATTGTCCTTTATCAAAAAATTCCAAAACAAAAAATGCTGGCAAGGATGTGGAGAGACAGGAACACTCTTACACTGCTGGTGGGACTGCAAATTAGTACAACCTCTGTGGAAAGTAATTTGGAGATATCTCAAAGAGCTAAAAATAAAAATACCATTTGATCCAGCAATAACACTATTAGGCATCTACCCAAAGAAACCAAAGACATTCTATAATAAAGACATCTGCCCTCAAAAGTTTATGGCAGCACAATTCTCTATTGCAAGGATGTGGAAACAACCCAAGTGCCCGTTAATCCATGAGTGGATTAATAAAATATGGTAAATGTATACAATGGAATACTACTCAATTACAAAAAAGGACGGTGACCTAGCAACTCTTATATTTTCCTGGATAGAGCCTGAGCCCATCCTCTGAAGTGAGTTATCACAAGAATGGAAGAATAAGCACCACATGTACTCGCCATCAAATTGGCATTGATTGATTAACACTAAGGTGCTCACATGGTAGTAATGTTCATTGGAGGTCAATGGGGTTGGGGTGAGTAAACTCAAAACTAATGGACACAGTGAGCATTGCATGGGGGAAGGGCATACCTCAAATCCTGGCTTGGGTGAGGCAAAGTCATAACATGTAACCAAAATGTTTGTACCCCCATAATATCCTATAATTAAAAAAAAAAAAACTAATGGGTGCAGAGCACACTGTATGGGGGATGTGCACACTTGTAGCTTTGGCTTGGGTGGGGCAACGGCATTGTATGTAACAAAAATTTTGTACCTCCATAATATTCTGAAATTTAAAAAAATAATTAATAAATAAATAAATAGAAAGTGTTAGCTAAAAAGGAATGTGTCTTAAAAACAAAGTCCCCTAGTGGTAAAGTGTTCTCAAAGATCACCTCACTTTGCTCACCACACATTATATATGCCTCAAAACAAATCAAAGATTTGAGGATTAATCAAAATTAAGAGGATATTTGTGATCTTGAGATATACCTTAACCTGTATGTGCTTCTGCTACATCCGCTGTACTATAAGGATAGAAAAAAAAATTTAAGGAGTCATTCTATGTATAAATTGGGTTAATACCATACTTATACATCACTAGGAAAAGTGCCAAGAAAGTAGTGAGCAATTTTATTGTTACCTGCTATTACTAATACTGTTACTACAGCTACTGCTACTATTCTTAATATTTGGCTTCTAGATTGTCTAACTCTCCAAATATGCAGATACACAAAGGAGAAATTGTTCAGTAGAGTGTGATTAGAAACCTTGTAGTAAATTAGGCTCTGATTCAGTTGCCGATGTGGGTTATAACAGTGTCAAGGCAGTGGTGTAGATGTGGTGAGTATGAGTTTGTCAAAAGCCTGTCACATTCAATCACTTGAATCATGTGGAAGCATGAATGTTTCAGTGGCCAGGATTCAAAGTCAGCAGAGAAAGTGTTCAAGCAAGAACTAAAGCTTCATTCGGCCATCCATTATCATTAATTCTTTTTCCTTTATTTCAAATATGCAAGTATGCTTACTATGTTCCAGGAATTGCTGTGAAAATTAAATGTACAGGGAAGAAGAAAGGCACTGTGCTTCAATATGAAGTTTACAACATTGTGGAGAAAGGAAGCATTGAATCTATATCTACATATGTACTAAGTATGCTGAAGAAAATACACAGTGTTCTATTATTCTATGAAATCCTACAAAAATAACAGGCATCACTAGAAAATATTCTTCCACCAAGTTTTCTCTTCAGAGCCCCCTTGATCTCCTTATTCCTAAGAGTGTAGATGAGGGGGTTCAACATGGGGATCACCACCGTGTAGAACACAGACACCACCTTGTTCTGGTCAGTCGAGTAGCTGGACTTGGGCATCACGTAAATGAATGTAATGGTCCCATAGAACAGAGTGACTGCAGTGAGGTAGGAGGTGCAGGTGGAAAAGGTCTTGTGGCGCCCCTCGCTGGAGCGCATCTTCAGGATGGTGATGAGGATGTAGATGTAGGAGATGACTATGACAAACACAGTGACCACAATCACAGAGCCAGCAGTAAATGAGGAAACAGCTATAGGGACACTGGCATCAGAACAGGAGAGTTCAATTAAAGGAGTGAAATCACAGAAAAAATGATTGACTCTATTTGGTCCACAGAAGAATAAAGAAAAGAAGGAAAAGATAAAAGAAAAAGAGGTAAGAAAACCACCTGTGTAAGCTACTATGAATAACTGGACACAGACTTGAGTGGACATTTTGGTCGAATAAAGCAGTGGGTTGCAGATTGCCACAAAGCGGTCATATGCCATGAAAGCCAGAAGGAAACATTCAACTGTCCCAAAGAAAGCAGTTAAACCAAATTGGATGGCACATTCAAGGTAGGAGATTGTATTTGTCTCTACCAGGAAGTTTACAAGCATGTTGGGTGTGACAGAAGATGAAAAGCCTATGTCAGCAGAAGCCAAGTGGCTCAGAAAAAAATACATAGGATGATGGAGCTGAGAGGAGATTCTGATCAGAATGAGTGTGCTGAGGTTGCCAGATATGGTCACCAGGTAGATGCACAGGATGATCATGAAGAGGACGACGCGAAGGACTGGATCATCTGTTAAGCCCAATAAGATGAACTCCCTCACAGCAGTGTGGTTCCCATACACCCAGGAATCCATGAGACAAGGTAGCTGCTCCGCAAAAAAACCTGTGATGGGAAGAATACATTAAAGCAGTTATAAAATTGAGGATTGCATTTTCATTAATAAATACATGAAGGTTAATATGAACAAATAGATCATTCAAGGAAGCTTTGGACTAAAAATTGTTTTATTGAATTTAGAGTCTCATTGCTTATATATTTTTGTGTAATGAGTCATTCCATAGTTTAAAACTTCTTTTTACCAGAAACACGATTTAAAAAACCAGGCCAGGCGCGGTGGCTCACGCCTGTAATCCTAGCACTCTGGGAGGCCGAGGCGGGCAGATCGCTCAAGGTCAGGAGTTCGAAACCAGCCTGAACAAGAGTGAGACCCTGTCTCTACTAAAAATAGAAAGAAATTAATTGGCCAACTAAAAATATGTAGAAAAAATTAGCCAGGCATAGTGGCACATGCCTGTAGTCCCAGCTACTCAGGAGGCTGAGGCAGAAGGATCGGTGGAGCCCAGGAGTTTGAGGTTGCTGTGAGCTAGGCTGATGCCATGGCACTCTAGCCTGGGCAAGAGAGTGAGACTCTGTCTCAAAAAAAAAAAAAAAAAAAAAAACCACCACAAGACCAAAAAGTGGCTTTGAAGCTAAAGATTTAAAAACATAACAAAAAGGGATCATAACTACAGCAAAAAAGATTAAATATATAAGTGTACAATTATGCAATGGAGATTTGAGCATTAGTGAACATTTACTGAATGGTTACTAAATTACTGGCACAGGGTTAAGAAATATATATATACATGTATTTTTAATTTCCATAAAATAATATTCAGTATTTTTAATTTCCATTTTATATATGAGGATCCTAATTTTGAAAATGTAAAGTAACTTACCTAAGGTTACATAGCAAATGGTGGTATCAGGATATGAACCCCAGGCATTCTGGATCCAGTCAATTTTTACAGAAATTATGTTATAAAGGAAAGTGAATAATATTTACCATGAATTGGCGGTGCACAGTGGGTCACCCTGTAATCCTAGCTTTCTGGGAGGTTGAGGAGAGAGGATCGCAGGAGATCAGGGATTCAACACCAGCGGGAGCACAGTGAGATCTCGTCTCTACCGAATAAAAAAGAAAAAGAAAATACACAAAACCCAGCCAGGCGTTGGCACGCTCCTGTAGTCCCAGCTACCCGGGATACTGAGGCAGAAGGATAGCTTACAGCCCAAGAGTTGGAGCTTGTGGTGAGCTACAATCACTGCACTCTACCCAGGGACATCAAGTGACACTGTCTCAACAACAACAAAATATTTACCAAGAAAATAGTACACTTGAAAATAAGTGCATAACAGATGAGCATTTCAGTTTTCTGACAATTAATATATAAAAGAGGTACCTAATTAGTTATGTAGTTTACCATACAGTTAAACAATACTAGTTTTTAAAAGGAAAGAAGTACAATTTTCTTGAAAGGACAAGAAAGAAATGGAAAGACATTTCAAGAATGTTTATAAATGAAGTCACCCAGTATAAATTTATTAAGTTTTTTAATATTTTCAATTAAAATGTTGTTATATAATGTAGTTTGATATATCAATCTAATCACTATGCAAATCTTATGATTAATATTCAGAGGATAATTATAGTACATTTTATTAAAACAACCAAATACTTTTCTACTGTAACAATGTTTTTCAATTCAAGTATTGATATTATAGAATGAAATACTATTATTTTGGAAATAATATGCAGGTGAATAAACTTTCAGCCTAAAAAGCTTATACTTTACCCAGGTTCACCCAGCTAGTGGCCAGTTTGAGTCTCTTCTCCAAGCTTTCAGGCTTTGTATGTTTCACGTTGTCCAGAGTGTCCAGTTGTCTGTGGTGCTGGAGCATTCAGACCAATAAACAACATAGGTCTTTCCACAACATATTTACTCACAGAGAGTTCACAAAGCATCTCATAGTTAGTGAAGTTATTAGCATTGTGAATGAGTGCCAAGTTTAGGTAGCGCTAAATGAGCATGTCAGTTTCTATTCTTACTGGTGGATAAATGAAAAATCTTCGTAGGCTGAATTATGCCTGTTTATTCACACTAAAGTGACTGTGGAAACTCAATTTAATTCACCTAAAGTTACTTGCTAGCTGACTGATAGATTACATCTGCCCTGTTCACAATTATGACTTGTGAGTACACATACAACTTTAGAGAATAAAGTGTTTTCAAATGGTAAATGAAAATCGATACATCAGATTGACTCATAAAAGCAAAATCTTACTTCTTGAAATAAGAATTCATTCATCTTACAGTTATAAATTCAAAGTCCTTGTTATTATATAGCAGCAACATGATTTTATTGCTTGCCTTTGGGGATAAATCTCTAAGGATTTTAAAGATTCAAATAGGAATTCAAAAGCAGGGATCGTTATCACATTCTCAAATGAATATTGAACAGTTCAATCTACAAAAAAACAACTAATCTTTAAGGGTTCCATCAATCCTCAAGTGATCAAATTTTTTTCATTTTATCTAGATGTCAGCGCACTTTTGTTTTATAATTATTGGGAGTGTAATATAATGAATTATCTCATGGCTAACTATTGATTCTAAGTTTGCTGTGATATTTCAGATTAAAGATTACTAAACTGCAAATATAACACAGTTACCTTCCCTGCATTCATTCAACATCTGTTCATGTTCTAAGCATTTTGTATTCATAGATACAAGATACTTCATTAGATATTGTTGGAAATATGGAGTAGAAATCCCACATAAATTAAATTTTAAATAACACAATTATTTAAGTGATCAGTGTATTTTTCTGACATAAGATATAAAATAAATACTACTAAAGTTGTATAGATAGAGAACTGGGAAGTAAAAATTTGGACGCCTTCCAGACAAGACTTCATCTATCATACCACGCACTTCCAATGATTGGTTATTGGTGAGAGACTTACATGACTAGAATGATGGTGATAGAAGCAGTGACCTTCAACCTGGAGACTCATCTAAGTCTCTTGCTAACCCTAATATTAGAGAGTCCTACCTCATACTCTCTCCTGATGCCACCTTGATGGAAGTGGTTTACTCCTGCTGATACCAACCAACTTTCATTCAGAGCTTCCTCTTTGCCAACCAAGCACTGTGCTTATCACTTTACTGCATTATCTCATTAATCCTCACAATCATTTGGTGAGCAAATATTCCCATTCTCCTAATGAGAAAGCCAAGGTTTAATCTACTTGTCCGTGGCGGTCGCCGGCTAGCTCAGTCGGTAGATCATGAGACTCTTAATCTACTTGTCCAACTGTGCTCAATTGGGAAAATTAAATCTAGGTTTTAAATTCAGGTCAGACTGAAGGTTAGAATGTGTACTCTGTGTACTACTAATGTCACCAAGATCTAAGTGCCTCAGTGATGACCACTGCTTCCCAACTAGTTCCTGATTTACAGTTTTCTCTCCTCACCCTCAACACCTTGCCTAATTACCTAAAACTAGCTGGGCCTCCAGTTTGGCCCTGAGGACATGGCCAGCATTCAGGGTCCTAATTTCCTCTCATGTGCTGTTAATCATACCTTCCAAATTTCTCTGATATGTGTCCACTTCTCCCCATCTCTCCAGTGCAATAGCTGTCCTAAATAATTTTCCTATATGCACAATTGCCCTTTCACAGGACTGCCAGAATTGGTTATTTAATTAAAAGAATTTAATTGTATCTATTCTAACGCTATCAAATAATTATATGTACTTAATTCAAATAGCCCGTTGATTACAAATCCAAAGTCTCACTCCCTGTAGGTAACCACTTTGACTCTTTAAACTATTTGATGTTCTAGATACTGCATTATCTAAAAATAAAATGTCTTGTTAAAGGAAAACTTAGAATTTCTGTCTGTGTTCCTGCTGTTTTCTCTTTTTCTTTAAGTTGAATTTAACTCATGCATGGAGAAAATTAGTGGTTTTCCCATAACTGAAAGGGTATGTACAGATTTTATTTTTGGAACTTATTACAAAGTAAAACCAATAATATTAAATTCTCTAAATATCAAAAAACAAATAAATTTTAATCAACATTCTATTAAAAAGATAGAATGATAATTAATAATTGCTCACTACTAACAGGCCATGGAATGTCATGATACTATGTTTGAAATTTACAGAGCAATTAATAAGTAGAGTGAAAGTAGAATCTCTCAGGTAAAGTTATTGCAGATAAGTTATTTAATTTATTCTAGCAAAATAGGGAATAAAAATAATCCTTATCCAACCAAAAAAGTATTTTTTATTTGCTTTACAGTCAAATATATTTCCTTCAGCCTTTTCTTTATGTCTTATGTGCAGCAAGATAAAATATTAATACCTAGCTCAGCTCACTGTTATCTTGCAGTAACCAAAAATGTGGAAGCAATTCAAACGTGCATGGGTAAAAGAATGGATAAACAAAAATGTCGAATATACATATAATAGAACATTATTCAGCTTTATAAAGGAAGGAAATTCTGACATATGGTACAACATGGATGATCCTTGAGGTTATGCTAAATGATATAAGCCAGTCACAAAAACACAAATACTGCAAAATATTCCACATATAGGAGGTACATAGGGTAGTCAAGTTCATAGAGCCAGAAAGTGAATGGTGGTTTACTGAGGCTGAAAGTGATAGGGGAATGAAGAGTTATTGTTTAGTGCCTACAAAGTATCAATTTTACAAGATGAGAAGAGTTCTAGAGATGGATGATGGTGATGATTGCATAACAATGTGAATGTTCTTAGTACCACTGAACTATACGCTTAAAATGGTAAGATGGAAATTTTATGCAATGTGTATTTCACTACCATTAAAAATAATTTTTAAAATAAAGAAACAACATACCCACAGACCAATAGAAAGAATAAAGAGCACAAAAATAAACCCATAAATAAACCCATAAACACATAAATGGGCAACTAATTTTAGAAAAGGTCCCTAAGAATACACAATATAAAAAGGATAGTCTCTTTGGTAAATGCTTTTGGAAAAACTGGTTATCTGCATGCAAAAGAATGAAATTGCACTCATCTTACACCTCTCACAAAAACCAACCCAAAATGGATTAAACCCAAACATGATACCTAAAACCATAAATTTCCTAGAACAAAACCTAGGGGAAAATATCCTTGACATGGCCTGGACAATAATTTTTTTGATTTGATAGCAAAAGCTCAGGCAAGAAAAGCAAAAATAAACAAGTGGGACTATATAACTAAAAATATTTTGCATAGGAAAGGATACATTCAACAAAATGAAAAGACAACCTCTGAAGTGGGAGAAAATATTTGCAAACCATATATCTGATAAGAGGTTAACATCTAAAAAATATAATGAACTCATATAATTCAATAGCAAAAAAAAAAAAGCAACTGATGAAAAATGGGCACGAGATCTGAATAGACATTTCTCAAAAGAAGACATATAAATGGCCAAAAGGTTGATAAAATGCTGCTGATCATCAAGAAAATGCAAATCAAAACCACAGTGAGATATCACCTCACACTTCTTATAATGGCCATTAGAAAAATGACGAAAGCCAAGGAAACTATCATTAGAGTGAATAGACAACCTACAGAATGGGAGAAAATATTTGCTTTCTACAAATCTGATAAAGGGCTGATAAAAAGAATCTACACAGAACTTAAGAAAATCAACGAGAAAAAATTAAACAACCCCATCAATAAACAGGCAAAGGACATGAACAAAAACTCTTCAAAAGAAGACGGAATAATGGCCAGCAAACATGTAAAAAGATGCTTAACGTCTCTAATGATCAGAGAAATGCAAATCAAAACCACAATGAGATATCACATAACCCCAGTGAGAATGGCCTTTATCTAAAAGTCACAAAACAACAAATGCTGGTGAGGATGTGGAGAGATAGGAACACTCTTTCACTGCTGGTGGGACTGCAAATTAGTGCAATCCCTGTGGAAAGTAAATTGGAGATACCTCAAAGAGCTAAAAATAGAAATATCATTTGATCCAGGAATCCCACTACTAGGCAACTACCCAATGGAAAAAAAGACACTCTATAATAAAGACATCTGTACTCAAATGTTTATGGCAGCACAATTCACTATTGCAAGGATGTGGAAACAACCCAAGTGCCCATCAATACATGAGTGGATTAATAAAATGTGGTATATGTATACTATGGACTACTACTCAACTACAAAGAACAATGGTGAACTAGCACCTCTTATATTACCCTGGATAGAGCTTGAGCCCATCCTTCAAAGTGAGCTATTACAGGAAGGAAAAACATGCACCGCATGTACTCACCATCAAGTTGGTATTAACTGATCAACACTAAGGTGCTCACATGGTAGTAATACTCACTGGGTGCCGGCCAGGTGGGAGGGGTGGGAGGGAATAAACTCACCACTAATGGAAGCAGAGTGCACTGTATGGGGCAAGGGTACTCTTGTAGCCCTGGCTTGGGTGGGGCAAATGCATTACAAGTAACAAAATATGTTTGTACCCCCATAATATCCTGAGCTTAAAAAAATAAATTAAATAAATAAATAAAAATAAGAGAGTTCCTGAAGCTGCTGGACATGTTCTACTAGTCTTCCTCGCTCATCAGCTCTCTCCGGCCAGGTCAGGGAGAGGGAGAGGGAGGGTTAACGAGGTGACATCCAGGGCAGGGGAAAAGATGATCTATTTTGGGGACCCAGAAATGCATCTTATGGCTGGAAGAAAGACAGGGACAGGTGTAGAAACAGGGACATTTAGACCTGGAGGGAGGGAGAGATGGCAGGACAGGGACAGAGAGACTGAGCTAAAGAATGGAGTGTGATGGGAGGCAGAAATAGAGACTCACAGCAAGACTAAGCAAATGAGGGCTAGGGAGGGAGAGAAGATGAGTGAAAACAGGAAAAAGAAGGACAGAGATAATGGAAAAAAATAAAATAAAAATGACAAAAGATAACAACTGTTGGCAAAGTTATGGAGCAAAGGGAACCCTTGTGCACTGTTGGTAGGACTGCACATTGGTGTACGCATTATAGAAATCATATGGGGATTCCTCAAAATGACCCAGCAATCCATTTGCAGGGTATATACTCAAAGGAAATGGAATCAGCACCTCATGTAGATTCTGAGCCACCATGTTCATTGCACTTTTATTTACAATAGCCAAGATATGAAAACAATCTAAGTGTCCATCAGTAGATAAATGGGTGAAAAAATTGGTATGTACACACACACATACGTGCATGAGCACTCACACACATACAATGGAATATTATTCAGCTTTTTAGAAGAAGCAGATGCTGCCATTTGCCACAATATGGGTGGTCCTAAAGGACATTATGCTAAGTAAAATAAGCCATACACAGACAGAAAAGTATTGCATGATCTCACTTATATATGGAATCTTAAAAAAGATGACAAACACATAGAAACAGAGAGCAGATTGGTTGTTATCAGGGGAAGGAGGGAGTAAGGGGAAATGCAGGTCAAAGGCTAAAATGTTGCAGTTATGTAGGATAAGTTTAGCAATCTAATGTACAGCAAGAAGGCTATATTTAATAATATTGTATTGCATACTGGAAAATTCCTATGTAAGTAGATTTTAGGTGTTCACAATGAAAGGGTAACTATATGAGACGGTGGATAGGATAATTTGCTTGATGGTTTCAATTCTATCACTGTGTCCATGTATAATTTAAACATATACAATTTTTTGAAATTCAAAAAAAAAAAGGGAAAAAAAGGTACCACTTCCTTCTGGTGTCATAATTTCAGATGAGAAACTCACTGTCTTTCAAGTTGCTTTTCTCTTATAAGTAAGGTGTTCTGTCAACTTAAAAATCATAAAGTCTTCATAAATGTGGAGAGGAGAGCTTTATTTCTCAAGAAGGGGATCACAACCTATAGGCAGGAAGGGCAGTCTCTGGCTGAAAAGGAAAAGCAAGTACTTTGAAGGAAGAGAGGGTGGAACAGGAATTTGTGCTTAATGGGTTGGCCAAACATACATAGCCAACAGGTTATAGGAGGAGCTATGGATATTCACAAAGGGGATGCTAATACATGTGTGATAAGCAAACATGCATGTTATTATATACACCCAGTGCACACTTTGGGGTGGAGACAACATTTAAATGTATTACAATTAGGCTCTATAGGTCAAAAGGTGAAACGGGGACAGGAAGGCACTCAAGTGCACAGCCTCGATAAATCAGCCAGAACCAGTCCATGAGTGGTGGTCTCTTATCTGGAGAAAGTTACTGAAATTAGTCACTTGTCCAATCAAAGCTGTAGTCATGGCTTGTAGAACATGTGGGTGGGGTGAGCATCTTATTATAATATTGCCAAGCTGAAGGCCAGTGTTTGTTTAGTCACTAGAGAAAAAGAACAAACCTTGTGGCAGTTAGAACACAGTTTATTCTTTAGGTGTGGAGTGTGTGACTTAACCTTTGCCTGGGGTGGCCTTAGTCGTGTTTATAACTTGGTAACTTATTGACCCAAAGAGTCCATTCTGTCAGCCTTATGATCTCTACTTTAACATTAATGCTTGTCAGTTGCTGAATCTAAGCTGCAAAAGGGAGAAGTACAATGAGGCATGTCTGACCTCCCGACACATCATGACTGGGAACTCAGTTTTTAAGGTTTCTTTGGTGTCCCGTTGGCCAAGAGGGGGTCCATTCCATTGACCCAGGGGCTTAGGTTTTATTTTTAGTTCTCAGTCCTTTCTCTCTGACTGCTTTCAAGATTTTTCTCTCTTTAATTTTCCAGAGTTGCTCTCTCGCTTTGCCCTTCCTTTTGCCTTCCCTGCTGCAAAACTAATAATAATAATAATAATAATTTTTAAGAATTTAATTAAGTTGTGTCTTGGTGTGGATTTCCTTGGGTTTGTCCTCCTTGAGATGTGCTCAGCTTCCCGAATCTATAGCTGTAAATATTTTTCACCAACTTGGGAATTTTTCAGTCATTATTTCTTTGAATACTTACTGAGGACCTCTTTCATTCTCCTCTCCTTTTGGAATCTGAAGATAGAAATATTAGCTCTCTTATAGCCCTATAGGCTCATGTAGTTCTGTTCTTTTTCTTGTTCTAATCTATTTTATTTGTTGTGAATTTTATTCATTTTTACTTAAGTTCACTGATTCTGTCTCCTGTACTTCCACTCGACTACTAAGCCCATCCAGCAAGTTTGTTAATTTTCTTTTCATATTTCTATGAGTATATTTTGTGGTTACATATTTTCCATTCAGTTTTTCTTTATAACTTCTATTTCCTTGCTGAAATTCTCCATTTTCTTCATTTTTTTTCAATTATTTATTGCATCTTGAATCATTTTTTCAAAAGCTGCTCTAAATCTTTGTCAGAAAGTTTGATTTGTCTTAGTGTTGACATGATTGTCTTTTTATATTCAAGATATGTCTTTCTGGCTTTCATAATAACAATTGACTTTTTTTGTCTTTATTGAAGTATAATTTACATATCATGTCTTTATTCCATTTTAAGTGTACAATTAAATGGTTACTAGTAAATTTACCAAGTTGTACAGCTATTCACATGAATCAGTTTTAGAGGATTTCCCACCCCCCATTGAGACCCCTAATATCCATCCCCAAATACACGTCAGGCATGCCCCTCCCCTTCACAGTGCTCACCACATCCCCCGGATG
>CAUYRT010061028.1:0-90179 GCA_963574885.1 Lepilemur ruficaudatus
GGGAAAGTTCTCTGCTGCCAAATCCATCCTCCCCAGCAGGCTCATGAGCCCTGTGCAAGGTTTGGACCGAAAAGGTGGGTCATATCAAAGCAGGGGCTTGTGAACTAAAATAAAATCTTAAGGCTCACCCCTCCACCGGCTGACTGAATGGACCCCCTCGTGGCCAAAGGAATATCCTAAAACTCAATTGTCTGCCAGGAGGAGGGAGATCGGACAGAACTCATCATGCCCCCCTCCCTTCTTGGGGACATCCTTTGTAACCCATTAACAGGCCTAAGGGTATGCAAGACACACCTGCAGGTCCTCAATTTACACATCAAATATATGTCCCCTGGCTTGTCTCTGATAACCACTCCTTATGTTAAAACATTCCAAGCCTTTAGGCAAAGCTTCATGTCTTTAACCAATTACAAGCCAAAGAATCTTTAAACCCACCTATAACCTGTAAGGCCCCCTGCTTCGAGATGTCCCACCTTTTCGGGCCAAACCGATGGATGCCTCCCACGTATTGATTTATGACTTTACCTGTAACCCCTGGTCTCCCTGAAATGTATAAAACCAAAGTGTAACCCAGCCACAGCGAGTCCACTTGCTCAAGGCAAGTGTGTGTGGCTCCCGGTCATGGTCCTCAAATTTGGCTCAGAATAAATCTCTTTAAAATCATTTTACAGGGTTTGGCTTTTCTTGTTGGTTGATGGTCTTGGTTTACCCTGAGCTGGTTCTTTTCCTAGGAATTGTTGTTTGGGACCCTAACTTAGATTTTGAGGTGCATTCTAAAGGGTCTTCTCCATTGTCATTTTATCCTAAAGTTAACCTCAGTCGGCTTTTCTGTGCATTTTCAAAAGAGGAAACTGAACTATCTTGTTTTTAGATGAACGAAAGACTGAGTTCCTCAGCTCCGAAGAGAAGGGGCCTTGGCAGCCCTGGGTGACCGGGGCCCTGAGTGGGAGGTGCCTGGGGCGATTCCCCGAGGCGCGAGTGGCCCATAGGGAACCCCCCAACAAATTAATTAAAAGAAGGCTCATCCAGGAAACGCATATAAGAGCTGATCACTTGGTGTTTTCAGTCCTCTGGGAGTACTAGACCCCCAGAAGAGAAGCTGAGACAGGTAGGAGGGTGAGACCAACTCAGTGGTGAAGCACTGAGGAGCCCCCCGCAATCAGCACACTCTGATCCACAACACCAAACCCTGTATTACAGTTCAGTTGCTTCTTTTAAAGAAAAATGGAAAATCCTTTAAAAATGAGGAAAGACAAGGAGAATGATCCCCGTTGGGCACCCCAGTTGGTTTGTGGCACCTCTATTTGCAAGTATTTCTGTAAATGAAAAGATTCAAAGGCATGTGAGGTTTTCTAGGCCTCCAGCTGCTCATAGCTAATTCTCGTGGACAAGTTTTTACAAAAGGGCAAATTACTTCAAGGAAAATTCAGAGCTCAAAAGGTCGACCTACCACTAGAGAGTTAAAAAGTCTCAAGCTATTTCTCTTTTCTGGCTACTCTAAAACCTGCTAACTTTGTCTACTGATGTTAACATAACTCATTGTTTATGGTATTTATAATTGAAAGGCTACCTGGAGATCCTGCTACCAGATGTGGCTAAAATGCAAATATTGAAAACTCATTTTGAACTGGAAAAAAAAAAGGTAAAGGTTTTTTTTAAAAAAATCAAACTGCCATGGAAACTGCTTTACCAAAAACTTTGATCCACAGGCCTAATGAGCTTACCTATCAGGGCAACTAAAGTTTGCCCTGGGAACAAGTTCAGTTTCACCAAAAGAAGTTTGTATCCAGCTGCCTTTTATAGACTGGTGAGCTTATGTTACGATCTCAGGGGTAGAGTCCTACAGCAAAATCTATTAGAGCTTTGTGTGCGTATGTATGTGCGTGAGTGTATATGTTTAGGTATGTTTTGTGGATGTCCTTGTATTACATGTTTGTGCTTACATGGTTCTGGACTGGGTTAAAATAAGGGGGCGCTCATAAATTAAACCCAAATGGTTCACGTGAATTTAATAGTCTTTGGTAAATAAGCAGGGTTATTATTTAAAAAAATTAAAAGATGTTATTCTAGCACTCTGGGAGGCCGAGTTGGGAGGATCACTCAAGGTCAGGAGTTCAAGATCAGCCTGAGCAAGAGCGAGATCCCGTCTCGACCAAATATAGAAAGAAATTAATTGGCCAACTAAAAATACATAGAAAAAAATCAGCTGGGCATGGTGGCACATGCCTGTAGTCCCAGCTACTCAGGAGGCTGAGGCAGGAGGATCGCTTAAGCCCAGGAGTTTGAGGTTGTTGTGAGCGAGGCTGATGCCACGGCACTCTAGCCCAGGCAAAAGAGTGAGACTCTGTCTCCAAAAAAAAAAAAAAAAAGGGGGGGTTATTAGTAAAGTAATAGTAAAATGTTTTCAAGTTGTCAGCATACATTTGTTTTTGCCGGATTTTACTGGACATTTTTATGTTCTTGAGCTGTCAAGATTTGACATAAAGGTTACTAAAATATAAACTCAGCCAAAGACAAAATAATGTCTGATTTTTGATAAGTAAGGTAAATTTAATATTTGGTCTAATGATAATCACTAAATCTGAGTCACCAACAAAAAATATCTGTGTGTTTAACTTTAAGGTAAAATACAAATGTGTCTAGTGTCAGCAAATTAGAATAAATAAAACACCAAGTAGAGCACAACAACCAAACTTACGGTCAAAGGTTTATGAAAATATTTTGGTTTTGGTCTTTTAACCCTAACTGCAGATATAGTTTACTTCCACTGATTCAACGTCTGTGGAGAAATACACAAAAGGTGTTTCTAACTCACTGTCATCTAATATTAACAGTACCGTTAGGGATTCAAAGTTGTCTAGCAGTTGTAGTTAGAAGAGCTTAAATTGGAAATTTCAGTTTTCCCTTGGTCTTGTCCATGTGTGTCCACTCGTTACAAACTAGCTGATTATGTGTACATTATGTTGCTATAACAAAGTTTCTGCCCAGAAAAAGAAATTCTAAATTGTTAATTTTTGTATAGTAATTTATTTTAAGATAAAAAGTGAATGATGGTTAAAATCCAAAGAGAAATCTCAAAACAGTTTTACTCCTTGTAAAAGTTGCATGTACTCAAGTTTACACCCAAGAAAAACAAAATTATTTTGAGACTATTTAGGTTGTTTTTAAAACAGCTTAATCTTGATTCTCATGTGAAAAACATGTTACCACATTGTAACACTGTTCAAGGTGCTAAGGATTGGCACTGAAGTTTTTTTCCTCAGTCTACAGTCAGGTGATCTTATGTTGATGGGATTCAGAAAACTAACTTAAAATGAAGTCTTCAGAAGCAAAAATTTCTGACCTTGCCTTTTCTGCCTGTCTCTTGTACCAATTCTTCCCTGAAGCTAGCCATAAAAATCAGAAGCCCTCTACCCAAGGCAGGTCATAAACGCCAGAACCCCTTTTTCTCAAAGCTAGGTATAAAACCTAAAATTATTCTATGTAAAATGGCCATAAAGTAATTATCTGACCTACTTTGTTTTTATTTTGTTTTGCTATAAAACCCTATTCCAGAAAGGGCCTTGCCCTGCACCCAGAACTGAAGAATGCACACTCAGGGAGGCCAAGCAGAATCTAAATATAAAGGCCACGTGGGATTCTGCCACTCAGCCTGTTAGAATTCGCTTACGCCCTTTTTGTCCAGTCATATTTCTACATGGCTGTCTCTACTTTAAACACAAAAAAAGAATAGACAATTTCGCCTGCCTCTTTGAGGGTTCATTCTAAAGGCATCCATGTGTAAGTTTTAATTTTCTCTTATTAATCTTCATGTCATAAATTTTTAGCAAATCTTTATGGGAAAGTGGCCTTTGCTCTCAAACTTTAGGGGGCCAGGGACACTTTGATCCCGATGATGTCAATAGATTTTGTTTTGTGATGTGATGTTTTGGAAGGATCTAATTAACTAATATTTTTAAACAGGATATTCTAAAATGTCTACTATGTTTATAAAATTTAGAGGCGATGTTATATTTGTTTAAAATAACAAATCTTATTGAACTACTTATTTGTTTTTCTTGGTAAGATTTATGAGTGTAAAAAAAACAGTAATTAAAACTGTATTTTGATCCCTGTTCTGTGTTACATATCTAATTTACAGGATATAAAAATGGTTAACAGAAAAGTAACTTCAACTACTAATACCTGGAATCTAAGTGAACTGCTATCATAAATAAGATAAATTAGGTAAATTCAAATAAAAGAAATACAAACGAAATTTTTACATAATTTAAAATCTTAAAAAGTCATTATGTTAAGTTAAAAAAGATAATCATAAAATGTCTGGGTCATTTATAAGGTGAATTACTAGAACATTAGTTCTTAAACGTAAGTTTAAGTTTATACTTTGATATCTTAGCTTTATATTTAGAAATATTAATAAAATTGGTGACTAACAGTTCAAAGTTACTTTAACTTCCTAGGTTTCTCTAAGAGTTGACATTATGATTAGTATATGTAATTGAAACTTCTAGATGAAAGGGAAACAATTCTATATAAAAATTTTTAATAAAAATGTTGTAAGACATAAATGTTAGTTTTATTGAAAGATAATTTTTTCTAATTTATTGGTTTTTGAAACTACTTTAAAATTCAATATGTAAATGATCATTAAAAATTATGTGGATATAAAAGTTAAAGGTTATAAAAGGTTTATAAAAGTCTTAGAGTCAAACTGGTTAAAATTAGATGGATTTCTTTACAAGATTTTATTAAAATTAACTTTATCATTAATACACTAACACAATGAAATTTAGTTTTCCCCTTTGAACTAGATTTTCATATGATATTAATAGGAATAACAAAAGATTTTTTATTCACCTTTTAATAAACTGCAAAAACGAAGGGAAGGAAAGACAGATTCAGCATCCTCATTAGCTTGTACTTTAGTCTGTCTATTCGGTCTTATACTTGTTTGAGAAACTGAGTCTCCTCTTAAAGAATAGGATTTTTGCGTTTTAAAAAATATTTGAATGATCAGTTTGGCTATAATTTTACAGTAACCTGCAATCTTGCTTCATGACAACAACTGTCTTATGATGAGCAACTCATGACTTCCTACTCTAAAGTTTCACTAAAATTTAAAGGTACTAAAAATAAGAATTCTAGTCAATTCATATAACTCTATACATAAGGTATACCAAGGAATAAGATGTTTTTAATAAGAAAAATTATAAAAGAAACAGAATGTGTTCTTATTAAAGTATATATAACTTTGTCTAGTTCAGAGGTTATTTAAAGGTTGGATCAAAATAAATCTAGAAAGAAAATAAAAACAAAATTCCCCTTGTAAGAGAAAGATGTAAAAAGGCAATGAATATAGAAATATATTTTTTGGTAAGAAAGTTTAAACAGAAAGAATAACGTAAAGAAAGGATCTTGCATGGAATTTTTTGTCCTAAAATGACTGGTTATTTAGGAAAAGGGAATATTAGGACAAAACACAAAGTTAGGCACGTTTCGCAAATAGTGTATAGTACGTGCAGGTTGGGATAAAGTTTATAAAGCGAAATTTATTAAGGGATTTTGTATGTGGTCCAATTGGCTATAATTTAAAAAATTTTTTGGCTAAAACAAAGACTTCTGTTAATATTAATCTACTCTTAATGAAATGACATGACGTACTCATTTTGCTTCTATAACGTTTCCTTTTTAATTTAAAAAATATCGCACTACAGAAGGTTTTTCTTTAATTTTGGCAACTGACCTAAAAGAAACAAAGATTTTATGCTTTATCAGATAATCCCTGTACTCTCTTTATTAGGTTTTTGACTAACTAGAAAATCTAAACTTTAAAAGGGTTACGATTTACACCCATATAACTTTATCACCTTTAGAATCTTTTGATGACTATCTCTCCTGGTGTCCTGGTTAAATAAATGACCCTTATTGTACAGTGGTTTGTGATTGTATTTGAACAAATGTTTTAAGTCTTTGATATTTGACCACCTTTCCAAAACTTAAATTCTAAATCCAGCCTTTTGACCTTAAACTAGCTTTTTATATATTAGGGCCACTTAAAGTCTAAGATAGACATTAGGTTTGTTTGGTGTGTCCAAACCATCCAGGAAACATTGTCAAACATGAAATGGCCTTTAACTTTCTTTGGGCTATACTTGCAGGAGTATGTTATCAGTATATGTCCCAATGTTGTAAAACACTGACATGTCTTGGTGTGTGTTATCAGTAACAGTTATGGTTATTCTGTAAACTGCTGTATGTCACAAAATAACCAATTTGGTTTGTCAACTGTCTCTAACCACGGCCAGTCCACGTTTTGCCATCTTTAGAAAATTATCGAGTTTGGCTTTTACTCCGTTAACAAAATGAAGCTCTGTCTAAAGGTCTGAAATATTTTAAGTCAGGCGAGTCTATTAATCAGGGATAAGTCCTGGGACAAACACCCAGACTCGAGTGATCTGTTAGACGAACTGAGGACCTGCAGGTGTGGGCCGCGTTTTGTCTCGCACGGCCTCGGGCCTGCCGCTGAGTCGCAGGGGACTGCCCCTCCCAGGGAAGGCGGCGCGACGAGGCAGGCCCGACCCTCCTTCCCACGGGCCCGCAACTCGGGCTTAACGTGTTCTGGGGTCCCCTCGGCCAAGACGGGGGGGCCTCTGTGCGGGGCGGGGCTCAAGACTGTATCTTCATCCGCAACGCAGGGCTTCATCTCCTCCACCAGCCACACGCCCAAGGCTCTCTGAACCCGCCCGCAGCCTCTAAGCGGCCCCAGAGGTCCCGCCGTCACGGCCGAACCAGCGCCGCGGGCGCGCGGGGACCGCGCTGTCGCGGGAACCCCGCCCGCCCCGCAGCGCACCACCCGCTGCAGCCGCGCGTGCGGGCACGGCCGCAGGACCCGCTGAGGCCACTCGCTGCCGCCAGAGGCACTCGGCGCGGCATGAACCTCTTTGAATTACTTCACAGCGTGCGTTTTCCCCTGTCGACACCCAAACGTTAACCGTCCACCCCGCCGGGGACTCTCGAAGTTCCCGGGTGCGGTGGTGCCTCGGCTCCCGCAGGGCACGCCGGGAGGGCGGCGCGGGCGGTGACGTCAGGCGCCGCGCCGTACCCTGGACCTGCGAGTGCGCGTGCGCAGCCCGATCGCCGCTTCCCAGAGGGCCGCGCGGCGCGTCCACTTCCGGCGGGCGGCAGGGCCCGGAAGCGGCGCTCCGGCCGGCGAATCCCGAAGCGCCAGGTCGGGTGGCGGCCGGAGCATGCGGGGCGGCCGGCGGCCCGCGGCGCGCAGCGCGTTCGTTCCCCCGCGGCGGTGGCGGCGGCGCGCGGCGGCTCTCCCGTGATCGGCGGCGGCCGGAGCTGCCAGCTGGGCGCGGGGCGGACCGGGCCGGCGGCGCCATGTGGAGCGGCCGCAGCTCCTTCACCAGCCTGGTGGTGGGCGTGTTCGTGGTGTACGTGGTGCACACCTGCTGGGTCATGTACGGCATCGTCTACACCCGCCCGTGCGCCGGGGACACCAACTGCATCCAGCCGTACCTGGCGCGGCGGCCCAAGCTGCAGGTGAGCGCCGGGCTGTCCTCGCGGCGCAGCGCCCGGGCCCTCGTCTTCCCGGGTGGGAGGCGCCCCGGTCGGTCCAGCCGCTGCCCTGTCGGCCCCCTGCCGGCTTCACGTTTTGGCAGCTCTTCCTTTGCAGTGGGCACAGCAGACGCCGCCGTCCTGCCCAAGCCCGAGCTGCGTGGAACTGGAGTGGAACCTGTCCCCGTCCCGCTGCTGGCCTCCGGCGTGGCTTGTTATTGGGGGGGGCGGTGTGTGTTTTGCCCGGATCCTTGCCGAGCTGACTTTCTCGATGCCCCTTTCCAGCTGAGTGTGTACACCACCACGCGGTCCAACCTTGGTGCCGAGAACAACATCGACCTAGTCTTGAATGTGGAAGACTTTGACGTGGAGTCCAAATTTGAAAGGTATGTGTGTAGGACAGAGTGCCAGCCACAGGGTAAATGTTGTTAACGTTTGGATTGCTTAAGGGTTAGTGTTAAGTTTACCTTGGAGAGGGAGTCTTACTAAGGTCTTGAAAGTGGCAGAGTGTTTTAACTGGAGATCTGTACTTGGCATGTAAACATTCAGACTTGAAAGTAGATGATGCGGTGTGATTTCGGAAGTAGCGTACACCAGTGTGCATGGCAGTGGCACTAGCGTACACTAGTGTCTATGCAGGGCCTGGGGGGTGGTTCCAGCGGAAGCTGGTGTCCCACTCAGATGCTATGGTAGAGAACTGAGCTCTTTCACAGCTGTGGGCAATTCGTCTTTTCCTGGTGGAAGGAGTTTATGTAAGTTACTTATAAAGGAAAAAGGAGGGAGTGGAGAAAACAATTTTGCAGAAAATCATTAGTAACATGTTAGAATAGATCAGGCAGTGTGCAAATATGTAGGGTAACTTTTTAAAATTACACCTAACATATGGCTCTGATTTTTTAAACTCAAGTATAATTTTAAACATTTGCTTCTTGCGATTCTGCCTTTTTCCTCTTCATGTCTGGGGAGTGTCAGATGAGAGTGATGAAACTGTGAGACTTTGTACTGGAGTAAATGCTCTCTTGTTGGGCAGCCCCGGTGGGACAACTGGAGGCAGTGCACTGGGGAGGGAAGCCGGCTGTCGGGTGCCAGTTTCCGCCTGGCCACCCCAACCCCGAGACCTCGGGCGGGTTGTGACCTCTGAGCCCTGTGAAACGGGGGCAGAAAGTGCTGGCTCGTTCAGCTTTCACTCACAGCAGCCACATTCTCAAAAACGTGAGGACATGTCTGCGTTGGGCTGCGTTTCACAGGTGTGCGTGCTGCCTCCTCTGTGTCAGGCCCTGTGCTAGTCAGCGAGGACAGATACACTGGAGGAAGAGGAGAGGAATGAGTGCCCTTGGCTCAGCACCCTGTAGCTGCCTTGGCTGTCTCAGTGTGCATCTCAGGAGTGGCCCCCAGGAAAGTGGGCAAAGCCTCACACCGCTGCTGAGCGGAGCCGTCAGACATCGTGGTACCTGAGCCATGCTCTACATTTGGTGCTGGGGTGTCCATATTCCTTTGTGTCCCACTGTGGCGGGCATTACTTAGAACTTCAGCTGTGAGGTCATAAAGGGAGGAAGAGGGAGGACGAATTCTAAGCAGGAAGGAGTGTGTTCAGTGCAGCATGGAGACGAGCTGCGCAGTGCGAGTGAGCAGCCGGGCGCCTGGGCTGAGGCCTGGAGACATAGCAGCTCATGGCGCCTCTACCCGGTGTGGCTCTAGGATATTGGCACAGTCAGGGCCAGCCAGAGGCCTGAAAGTTGGTCTTTTGTGGCTAAGAATCTGCCATCTTTCTTTAAAATTATAACCCCCCAAAAAACAACCCACATTAAATTTCTGATCATTTCCAATGGCGTCAAAGAAACACATGTAGCATACGTGGCTAAACGCAGTCTGTGAGACATGGGTCTGAACTTCCCCTCTGCAACTTTGACGTTGTGTTGTTTAGTGTGCTGTGGAAATCAGCCAGTGTCCTGGCCACTGTCGCCCTGTGACCTGGGGCAAGTTATGGCCTCTCTGGACCTCATGTAGTGGAGGCAGGAAGTGCTGGCGCCTTCTTTCAGTAACAGCTGCCCATGCTTAGGACGCATCTGCGCTCAGGACTATTATTAGTAAACTCATAGGCAGGTGGGTTTCATTTTCAGTACTTCTAAACTAAAATTAGTTGACTTGAAACAGCGTTATGAAGCTATTTGAGTGATTTCCACGTGTATAGACACGGAGTATGATACGTGTGTGGATGAGATGATAATTTTTTCGTTTTAGGACAGTTAATGTTTCTGTACCAAAGAAAACAAGAAACAACGGCACGTTGTACGCCTACATCTTCCTCCACCACGCCGGGATCCTGCCGTGGCATGACGGGAAGCAGGTGCACCTCGTCAGTCCTCTGACCACCTACATGGTCCCCAAGCCAGAAGAAGTCAACCTGCTCACAGGGGAGCCTGCTGCACAGGTGAGGGTCTTCCCCATTGCTGGCAGCAGGAGCCTGTGCTCCCACTTAGAGTTGCTGCGTGTTTCTCCACACGAGCAGCCAAGGTCGAGGGCCGTAGTGACTTTGCTGGAAAGTGAAGCCGTGTGGATGTTACTGGCATGCATTTCTGCCTTTCAGCTGAATAGTTTCCCAAAGGTTTGCAGATCAATTTTAAATCAAATTGGGGACAATTTAAGTGATGACTAGTATTCTTTGTCTAGATTCCCTCTCGGGCCTTGTGCCTTCTCAGTCTGTGGGGCACACCTGTCCCCTCCCACTGGGTCCTGCAGAGCTCACGACACCCTTCTCACCTGGAGCCGTCACTTAGAGTGGGGCTGAGGCTGCGTTATGTGTAGGACTGGACTATTGTTGGATGTTTATTCTCAGAATATAATCCAAAATTATCAAAAAGGTATATGTACAAGTTACATTTTATACTTCTGTAGAGAGCTGTATGTGCAAAGAAAAACTGGGAATCACATAGTTGATCATTAATGGGGCCGTGGGTAAGACAAGGATGTTCCAATGTATGTGTTGACTAGAAGTTGAGATAATTTACAAACGAAGAAAGATGCAGCTTTTCAGGAATCAGCCGTGAAATTGTTCCAAACACTTTGGGGTTGAGGGCAGGTTTTAAAAACCCTGCCAGTGCTAGCTCTGGCCTGTCCGATGGCTGCCCTCCTGCTATGTCTCCCTGGGAAGAGCACCGGCGCCCTTCACGTGGGGACGGTGGCCCCCCTCGCAGGCGTGCTGGGGAGGCAGTGAGGGATAGACATGGAGCACGTGGAGCCTTCTCTGGAATGTGGCAAGTGTAAATGCGGCAGGTGTGGCGAGTGCTGCTCTATCTGGCGAACCCTTGATGTAGATTATTACGGCTAATTAGATCATCATGGTGTGTCTTTAGGAAGTGATACCGTTTCATAGAATTTATGAGATCTGGAATAAGGATTTCCCTGTCAGAGTTTCTTTTCTGAATTTTATCGAGGATTGATGCCTAACCCTCCGTACCACTCCTCCCAGACAACCTCATGAGTTTGGTTTATACACCGTATCCTGTTTCGTCTCCCCAGCACCGCAGGGCTGAGTTATCTGCAGACTCACTCGATCTGCTGCCAAGATCATAGGGCTCTTGCTCTCCTCAGGGTCCCAGAAGGGGGCTTGCTTAGGATGGCACCCTAAAAAAGGGATTGGTGCAATCTGTGACCACATGTTGCAAGACAGCTTCCCCCCTCCCCCCGGCTTCTGAGGGGAGAAGGAGGGAGGGTGAGGGTCTGGGGGAGCTGGCAGCCGCAGGTCCCTGTGGCCTCCACAGTGGGTTCCTTCCCCCATTGTGGCTGTCTGGGCGCAGTCTGCACGGTGTGGGTGCCAACCGCCCTGCTGCCCGCCCCCTGCCCCCCGGCACGACCTTCCTCCCCAGCACCACCTCTGTCTTCCTCTCCTTCAGCAGCAGATCGAGGCAGAGAAGAAGCCGTCAAGTGCCCTGGACGAGCCAGTTTCTCACTGGAGACCGAGGCTCACGCTGAACGTCATGGTGGACAACTTTGTCTTCGATGGGTCCTCCCTGCCAGCCGATGTGCACCGGTACATGAAGATGTGAGTGTCACTCCTGGGCCAACGCGGAGCGGATGGCGCGGCGGGAGGGGTGGGAGCCACGGGCCCAGGCGAGCCAGCACTCACCAGGACCGTGCCTGCACCGTGGCCTGGGCCCCGGCTCCCCCCAACCCCCTCGCCCCTTGGAGGTCATGCCGACCGAGGTCCCCACCAGGGATCGGAGGGAAACGAATGACATTCGAACGGGTCCCTCTTGCCCTCTGCTCCTGGGAGAGTTTCTGTTGGGGAAAAGCGGAAGGCACCATGCACCCCATCACCTCATTTCTTTACGTCGACTCATGTAAATTTACTTAAAACTCGCTTCTAGATCATCACTTTAGTATCGGTTGCCTTCGTTAGTTAAACGTAGCTATTAAAATGAACGTGCTTGGCCACCTCAGTTACCTGTGTCTGCGCCCTTCGAGGAGCCCCGGGAAGCTCTGTTCACGTGCCGCTGCACAGCCTCCGTAAACGGCCATGCTCAGAGTCGCCTTTCTCCACATCAGTAATGCTCATGATACTGTCACGGGGTTTTTATGTTCTTTTTAAAAATTTCGCTCTTATTTTTGAATACGTGACACACGTGGCTAGATGTAAAAGGTGCAGAAAGGGTCACCCAGTGAAAAGCTGCCCTGCCCTTCTCCAGCCCTGCCACGCCAGGTGCAGGTGGCAGGTGGTCGTTCCTGGTCTACCTCTGCGTCACGGGACCTCTGAGCCTATGCACAGAGGCCCCAGGCTCTGTCGTCCCGCCACTGCCTAGTGGCCACGGGGGCCTGTCCTGCCTGTGGCTGCAGCTGAACTGGGAGGGGGCGGCTCACACAGGTGCATGTTGCTGGATTCTTCTCTTTGGGAGCCTGTGCCCTGGGAATACTGTCACCAAGAAGCTGCTGAAGATGGTGCTGCGTGGGCTTTCTCGCGGGAGACCCAGGTTCCGGATGTGTTCAGTTCACCCATGGGGAAAGGCACCCTGCTGACTGTGGCAAACTGTGCTTTGCCCGCAGGATCCAGCTGGGGAAGACCGTGCACTACCTGCCCATCCTGTTCATCGACCAGCTGAGCAACCGGGTGAAGGATCTGATGGTGAGCAAGCCCCCTACCTGCCGAGGCCCCGGGCACCTGCCCAGGCTAGTCGTGGCCGTCCCCTCTGCCCCAGCCTTCAGCGTTGCTGGGGTGGTGTCTGAAGCTCGGCACTGAGCTCTGGCCCTGGTGGGAAGTGCCACCCTCCAACGTGCGAGGCCTCGTCGGGGGATCTTGGGACCTGGTTGTGCTCTGGGTTTGCTGCTGGCTGGTGAGGGCTCTTCCCGATACCCTCCCTTCAGAGCCCCTGAGTGAAATGCTCTCAGAAGACAGCCTGTGAAGTGCAGGTGCCCAAGTGCCATGAGAAACAGTCTCTGCGTGTGTGTTCTGACATGAGGCGTGGTCAGTTCAGAAAGCATCTCGGACAAACTCCTCCTGCAGGGCTGGGTCCGCACAGGAGGCGCAAGGGATGTATCCCAGGCCCTGCCTCGGAGCTGTGGTTCCTGGGCCTGCCCCGGCAGGCTGAGAGGCTTGTGGGAAGTGGCCGCCCTGCAGACTCTGGTGCCCTTGTGGCTTCAGGCAGTGACAGCGCCTATTTTCCCCAGGGTTGCTTTGAGAGTAGCTGGAGGGTGGCCGACCTTTGGCCAATAGTGAGAGCAATAAAAGTGGTTAATCTTCAATGTCACTGTGCACCAGGCACGGTGCCCAGCACACTGTGAACGTTTCAGCAGTCATATGAGGAGCGGTGGTGCTGTCATTTCACAGGTGAGATTGTTTGGGGTTAGGAGGTGACCTCCCAGGCTAGGGTCGCATAGGAGCAAAGAGCTGGGTCTCACCTCCGCGAGCCGTTGCTGTCCGTTGGGAACCCTCTGGAAGCCAGGCGGTGTGTTCTTTCTCTTACGGCTTTCAGTAACTGAGGCAGATGCAGTCCCCACGTTACAGGTGAGAAAACTGAGCCTCAGGGAGAGTGGGAGCTTGCCAGGGTGCGCGGCTGGTGAGCAGCACCTGGCTGCTTAGATGCCTTCCCAGGCTCTGCCAGCTCCTGCTGACTGACATGCAGGAATGACAGCCCTGGTGCTGCTGTTTACACAGGTCCCTGACACAGAGTGCTCTGCTTTTTGGAGCTCCACCTGCCCCTACACAACCTGTAGGCTGGGGCCGGGGCAGTCAGTGGCCGATGAGCAGGTCTGGCTGGCGCTCAGCCTCCCTGTGCGGTCTCTCTGCAGCACTGGTTCCCCTCTGTTTTCTGGATCGCACCTGGTGCTGTCTGCAAACCTCAGGTCATCCCAGGTTCTGCTGAAACGCATGAGATGGTGCTTTGTGAACTGCAGTGCTCACCTAGGTCGCCCTTCGTCAGGCCTTGTGGTGCTGGCTCCTTGCGGCACCCGGGACGGCTGCGGTCGACGTCCTGGGTGTGCATCTGCAGATCTGTCAGGCTGGAGGCTCCAGGGCAGCGTCTGCAGAGAGCCTGCGTTTTCCTAAGGAGTACCCGGTCTTAGCCCATGCTGCGTGGTTTGGGAAGAGTCCCATTCACAGATGCAGGAGCCAGTGTGCAGTGGCCAGCTTTTCCCAGCCACGTTCTTATGTGGCACTGTTGCTCTGTCTCATTTGGAGCCAGTTTTCAGGGGATGCCGTTGTTAGAGAAGAGCCGAGCCGCCAAGTGCCAGCAGGAAGTGGGCCACGGCCTGCTGGGGGCCTGTGACAGGCCCGGCGGCTTGAGGGCTGCCAGAGGCCTGCTGCCCCCTGCACTGAGGCCAGTGTGCTGCGTGGGGCACCCCAACCTGGGCTGCAGTGCCCGGGATGCGCGGGCCTGGCGTCCGGTCAACCCTGGCGTGATTCTGGCTGCCGACTCCACCGGGGTCGAGGGTGTGCGTCAGGGTAGGTGGATCGGCCAGTGCAGCTTCGCTGGAGAGTCCAGCACATGGAACACGGCACCTGTGCGTGTGTTGGACCCCTGGGGTGGTCACTGCCCGTGTGCTGTCGGGCGTGGGCTCGCCTTTGTGAACCCCGTGCCGTGCCCTCCCACCCTACTGCCCTGGGACCTGGCCTAGGCGCTGCCAGACCCAGCGCTTGCTCCTGAAGCACCCCCCACCCCAGTTCTGTGCATCCTCAGGAGCTGGGCCCAGGTGTGGCCTCTTCCTGAAGCTCTCCAGTGTCTCCACATCCGCCCCCTTCCCCTGCTCCGTCCTTCAGCCTCCGAGGACACCTCACCCGTGTGCCCTGTGGCCGTGGGTGTCCCCGCGTGGCCTCTGGTTCCCAGGACAGGCGCTGTGGCTCTTCAGGCCATGCTCTGCTCCCTCCCGCCACTCAGCGAGGTGCCCGTGGGTCTGTGTGGCTTGGAGAGTCAAGGGGCGCATGGACAGTGGGGTGCTGCTCATGCCCTGACCTCCAGGGGGTGCAGTCAGAAGGGACGTGGGGTTCGGGAGGGTGGAGAGAGGAACCGGCCCCCTCCTCTCCCCAGAGGACTCAATGTGATGGGAGAGGGGCAGTGGAGTCACTAGCTGGACCAGCCGCGGGTGGCCTGGGCAGCAGGAAGAGGCGCAGTGTCCCCGGGCTGTGCGAGGACGCCGGGGAGACTGGACTCGCTCAGTGAGGCGCTCGCAGCTGCGACCCCACCCGCGTGTGGCGGCGTGTTCTCACATGTGGCTCTCCTCACGCAGGTCATAAACCGCTCCACCACCGAGCTGCCCCTCACCGTGTCCTACGACAAGGTCTCGCTGGGGCGGCTGCGCTTCTGGATCCACATGCAGGATGCCGTGTACTCGCTGCAGCAGTTCGGTGCGTGCGGCCTCCGGGCTCAGCGGTGTTCTGTCTCCGGTCCATCTGGGTGGGAGTGACCTGGTGGATCACGTGGAAATTTGGGTTACTAAGAATGCAGTGTTTGAAATGCCACCGTTTGGGTCAGGCGAACCTTTGCTGCTGCTGAGCCGGTTCCTAACGGTTTGCTGCGTCGGGAACCGTCTGTGACGTTGCGCTGGGCGGCTGGAGTCGCCCTTCACGTTGTGTCTCGTCCTCTGCAGGGTTTTCGGAGAAGGACGCCGATGAAGTCAAGGGCATTTTCGTGGACACCAACTTGTACTTCTTGGCCTTGACCTTCTTTGTTGCTGCCTTCCACGTGAGTTGTCCACTGTGCCCTGGTCAGGGCACGAGAGGCGTGGGCGGTGGGGAGGCTCCCTGGGCGCCACGCACCCCGCTGGGTCACTGGGCCTGGGGTTCACGTGGGCTGCCCCTGCGGCCCTGCGCCT
Source organism: Lepilemur ruficaudatus (assembly GCA_963574885.1). Taxonomy (NCBI): domain Eukaryota; kingdom Metazoa; phylum Chordata; class Mammalia; order Primates; family Lepilemuridae; genus Lepilemur; species Lepilemur ruficaudatus. Next base: position 15,868 of record CAUYRT010061028.1, read on the forward strand.
TCCCGCCGCCCAGCAGCACACCGAGCCACAGCTGCGGTGCAGTGTGGATTTCTCCTGGCTCACGGGGCTACAGAGCATGTCCAGAGCCTCCAGGATGTTGGCCTTTGCTGGCTTTGGGGCAGTTTTGGAAAGATCCAAAATGCTTTGAGCAGTGTCCCCATCAGTGAGAATAATGAATGCATTTGCTAAATTATTTCATGGTATACATGCTGCATGACTTTAAGATTTGAAAAATCAGGCCTGTGCATATCCCATGGTCCCCTTATCTTCTGAGGACATGTTCTAAGAGTCCTAGTGGGTGCTTGAAACCTGGGTAGTATGAAACCCTGTGTACACTATGTGTTCTCTACATGTGCACACCTAGGATGACGCTTAATTTGTAAACTAGGCACAGTAAGAGATTAACAACGATACTGGCAATAGAACAATTGTAGCAATGTATTGTAATGACAGTTACATGATTGTCGTCTCACTCTATCTTACCGTACTGTGCTGTGGGTAACTGAAGCCACGGACAACAGAACTGCAGGTGGGGGCTGCCTTGCCCTCACTTCCGTACCTGTGCAGGTGGGGGCTCACTTCCGTACCTGTGCAGGTGAGGGCTGCCGTGCCCTCACTTCCGTACCTGTGCAGGTGAGGGCTGCCGTGCCCTCACTTCCGTACCTGTGCAGGTGAGGGGCTGCCGTGCCCTCACTTCCGTACCTGTGCAGGTGGGGGCTGCCGTGCCCTCACTTCCGTACCTGTGCAGGTGGGGGCTGCCGTGCCCTCACTTCCGTAGCTGTGCAGGTGAGGGCTGCCTTGCCCTCACTTCCATACCTGTGCAGGTGAGGGCTGCCGTGCCCTCACTTCCGTACCTGTGCGGGTGAGGGCTGCCGTGCCCTCACTTCCGTACCTGTGCGGGTGAGGGCTGCCGTGCCCTCACTTCCGTACCTGTGCAGGTGGGGGCTGCCGTCCCATCACTTCAGTACCTGTGCAGGTGCGGGCTGCCGTGCCGTCACTTCCGTACCTGTGCAGGTGGGGGCTGCCGTGCCCTCACTTCTGTACCTGTGCAGGTGGGGGCTGCCGTGCCCTCATTTCCGTACCTGTGCAGGTGGGGGCTGCCGTACCCTCACTTCTGTACCTGTGCAGGTGAGGGCTGCCGTACCCTCACTTCCGTAGCTGTGCAGGTGGGGGCTGCCGTGCCCTCACTTCCGTACCTGTGCAGGTGGGGGCTGCCGTACCCTCACTTCCGTACCTGTGCAGGTGGGGCCTGCCTTGCCCTCACTTCCCTACCTTTGCAGGTGGGGGCTGCCATGCCCTCACTTCCGTACCTGTGCAGGTGGGGGCTGCCGTACCCTCACTTCCGTACCTGTGCAGGTGGGGGCTGCTGTACCCTCACTTCTGTACACGGAGTCTGAAGCTGCTAGGAGGAAGCTGTCACGGCTGTCAGGCTGGGTTCCTGACCAGGGTGGGAAGGTGAGAAGTTGCCAGACTATGCCATTGGCGCTGGTTCTGAGCGCCTGGGAGTCTGGCTGCCAGTTAAGCTAAAATTTTCCAAAACCATATTAGGGAATCAAGTCATGGTTTTTATTAAAAGGGAAGTGTCTCGGCCGGTGGTGTGCTCCTATAGTCCCAGCTAGTCGGGAGGCTGAGGCAGGAGGATCGCTGGAGCCCAGGAGTTGGAGGCTGTAGTGATCTATGTTGACACCACTGCACTCCAGCCTGGGCCACAGAAGCAAGACCTTATCTCTTAAAAAGGAAAAAAAAAGTGTCTCTAAGGATGAGCGTGTGCATTTTTATCGCTATGAGCGGGAGGCTGCCCTCCTGAGCAGCAGTGGCGTGACAGGAGGGCAGGACAGGGCGTGCCTGGCCAGCACGTGCTCCGAGGAATTAGAGCGGAAAGTGAACGTCCCAACGTCCCTCCCCATGACCCAAATCGAAGATGAGCATTTTAGAGGGGCCCCAGAAAAAGGCCACCTTGGCATTCCACAGTCCCGACGTGGTGGATGGGGCACGTGGAGGCGTGGGTTCAGGGTGTGCACATCTGCCTGGGTGTGCCCCTGAGCTCGGGGTGCGGTGCTAGGAGCACATTGAGGTGCAAGCTGCTTTCCCGTCTGTTCTTTCCAGCTGCTTTTCGATTTCCTGGCCTTTAAAAACGACATCAGTTTCTGGAAGAAAAAGAAGAGCATGATCGGCATGTCCACCAAGGCAGGTAGGGGCCAGACTGTACTCTGCTGCTGACGGCCGGCCTCGGGAGTAAGGTGGAGCTGTGTGTTTGCGACAACAAACCATGCAAAACACACGCTGCACACGCCACCCTGGGTCGGCTCTGGGGAAGCCTCTAACGTCAGGCGTCCTGAGCCCTCACAGTGGTCTTGGCGCAACTGCCGGCGGCCACACGACCCAGGGCTTGGTTGGGACCTTCGGTGCTCATGGGATCTGGGCCTGCGCGGTGGAAAGCCAGGTGCCTGCACCTCTCCAACCTTCTCGGGTGCTCATGGGCCTGAGGTAGGGCTGGGCCCATGCGCCTGCCTGCTTCCCTGGCCACCTCCAGCCTGGCTGTCCTCTCGCTCACTCAGGCCCTATCGTGTGTCCCGCGGGGTGGTGGCAGGTGCTGAGCACATGGATGCTGTGCCTGGCAGGGCGGGCGGCACATGGGAGGGAAGGCACAGCCACACAGCTGTAGGCCAGCCCCGAGCAAGTGTCTGCAACAGAAAAAGTTCTGTCACGTGGAAAAGACATGCCCAAGTGGGTGGTCCCAGGTGGTCCTGGCTACTCAGGTGACCCTACAGTGTCACCAGGGGCTCAGGACCTCTGTCCTGTGCTACTGTCCTGGGAGGGGAAAGGGACTCCCTCCTAAATCCCCTGCCCCTGGCCTTTCAGGCATCCCAGGTGGGGTGCGCAGCAGACAGTGGTGTGGCCGTGACCAGCTTGTCCCGTGGCTCCAGGGTGTGCTGCCCCTGCCTGCATGTAGCCCTGGAGGAGGGAGGAAGACCTTAGAAAGCTGGAGTGGGCTTTGAAACTGAGCTTCAGAAGAAACGACCCCAGAGCCAGTTGAAAGCAGGAAGGTGTGCACTGAGGATGGGGACAGCCTCGCAGTCCGCGCCAGCCAGTCCCCTCAGTGTCCTCCGCCTCCTGTGCGCTTATAGGCGTGGCTCAGACTCACGCTCACGACTGGTCAGTTTGTGGCCTTTGATAATCTTGTGAGAACGTTTTCTGTAGCTGCGTGAAAGTCCACACTGTTCTTTCTTAAATGGGGTGATGGGGACTGGGGTGGACACTCGAAGCTTCCTGGGCGGCGGGGGTTGGGACGGGACACGGGGGTGGGGCTGCCCCACACCTCCCTCCACGCCCGGCCTCCCATCGCAGTTCTCTGGCGCTGCTTCAGCACGGTGGTCATCTTCCTGTTCCTGCTGGACGAGCAGACGAGCCTGCTGGTGCTGGTCCCAGCGGGCGTCGGAGCTGCCATCGAGGTGAGTCCCAGGCGCTGCCCAGGCTGGAGTGCAGTGGTGTCAACATAGCTCACTGCAGCCTCCAACTCCTGGGCTCCAGCGATCCTCCTGCCCCAGCCTCCTGAGTAGCTGGGACTATAGGAGCACACCACTGGCCGAGACACTTCCCTTTTAATAAAAAATAAACTATATACGTAATTCTCTAACAAAAACCGGCTATTTACTATAACAATAAATACTAATACGGGACTTCACTCGTGGTCTCAGCCTACAAAAATGGTAATAACCTCCTAACTTCCCCATCTTTAAACTACACTTTATCTCCGTCTCAATCATTTTTCCATGTATATCATTTTTTTGTTTCCTGTTATTTCTAAATCTCTTACAACAATCCTGCTTTGAGACCTATTTATACTGGAAAAATAACTAACTCCCGACATGGGGGCAGGCAGGGTGGCTCAGAGCACTGGCTCCATTGGTGCTCGTCAGAGCAGACGGCCTGCTGAGGGTTGGGGCAGGGGGCCGGGGTGGCCAGGCAGGCGGCGCACGAGTGGCCCGGGCTTGAGACCTGCCCTCGCTGTCCAAGCAGCCCTCCCCGCTCCCCTCACCCTTGGCATCTGAAATGCACGACCCCTGTTTCTCCCCAGCTGTGGAAGGTGAAGAAGGCCCTGAAGATGACTGTGGTCTGGAGGGGCCTGAGACCCGAGCTGCAGGTAGGTTCCTGCCGTGGGCCCGAGTCGCCTCTCTGGGGCACTGTCATCCTCCTCCCCTGCCCTGGTCCGTGTTCTGTTCCCGGCCAGCCTGTCCACGCCCACCAGGTGCTGCTCCCTGGTCAGGCGCTGACCTCCCAAGGCAGGTGGTCCTTTAATCCTGCTGTTTACCCCGGAGGTGGCACACTGTGGGCTCCGCAGGTCCTCGTGGACCTCCTTGGTGGGGTGATTCTTCATCCTCCCAAGCATGCTGCAGCCGTGGCGCCTGGCTCTGAGGCCATTCGAAGCAGAGCCCTTGGCCCTGTCCTACCACAGCCCACTGAGGGGTGCTGGACTGGCCGTCCCCACCAGGCCCCGGGGCGGTGGGGACTGTTGGGGAAGCAGTCCAGCCGGTTCCAGGTGCAGTGGCTGCTGCTGCTGAGGGGCTGTTGTCCCCGGTTCCCACATATCGATAAGTCTCCTGGGCACGTCCGGGCTGGGGTTGGATGCCGGAGCTGGCAGTTTACACTCGCAAGGCTGCTGTCTCGTGGGAGGACCTGGGCTGAGGTGGGACCCTCAGAAGTTGCTGTGCCCACTTTTCCAGGCTGTGAGATTTGGTACAGAAAGGTCAGTGGGTACAACCTGGCATCTTACAGTTTAGCACCAGCCCAGCAACTGCTCCTCCCTTGCTGGCGTTGGAGCAGTGCAGACGCGTTTCTGTACAAGGAAGTGTTTTCACGTGTAGACCAGCAGCCCCCAGGAGTGGAACAGCTGCAGTGGGACGCTCCACCTGCAGGCAGCCCTGCTGTGGTGTGGCCTGGGGCTGGGGAGGCAGGAGGGAGTCCTTGGGAGGCAGGAGGGAGGGGCAGCCCTGCTGTGGTGTGGCCTGGGGCTGGGGAGGCAGGAGGGGCTGGGGAGGCCGGAGGCTCAGGCCCGGAAGGGACCTGTGCTCCCCCTGAGGCCCTGAAGGGCAGGAGCGAGGCCTGCCGTGGGTTGGCCGCAGGCTCCTGCCTGAGTTTCGTTCCCTGCACGGGAGCCGGGCCAGTGCAGCTGGGTGAGGCGCTGTTAGCGTCACAGCCACGAGTGACACTCCCCAGTCAGCTGAGCAGTGCTGGGATCCCCTCCCAGAGTCCATTAACGCTATCATGTTGAATTTCACAACAGTTTGGCACTTACAGTGAATCTGAGAGGAAAACTGAGGAGTACGACACTCAGGTGAGTGACGGGTGGTTCTGGGTGTGTGCACGCAGGGCAAGTAAGACCCCTAGGAGCAGGGTCTGCAGGGCTGTCATTCAGTGCGGACGCTGATAGGACACCTGGCAGGTGCTATTCTTACGTGGGGAAGCTGTTTGAGGGGACACCTAGCAGGTGCTGTTCTGTGACACTCAGTGGGGAAGCTGTTTGAGGGGACACCTAGCAGGTGCTGTTCTCATTGTGTTTATTCAGTGTGGAAGCTGTTTCCTTGGAATTATGTTCGGCCCACCTTGAACAGGGATCCCAGGAATGAATCCTCCAAACTTAAGTTTCTCACTTGGAGGAAAGGGACTCGAGGGGACAGGCCTGGCAGGTGAAGCTGCGCCTCTGTCCCCCATACTGTTGGGAGCATTGTTATTATCTGTAAGATGACACCCGCCAGGCACCCAGCTCTTTCCTTGGTCATTTGCTGTGGTTGCTGCCAGCCGACCTGCTGTCACCAAGAGCTCGGCGGCCGGTGCCTGGAGGGTGGGCCTAGCATCGCGGGGCAGTGGCTTTTCCGCACTGCGGTTGGGTGGCCAGAAGTTTCGGTTTGATTTAATGAAACATTTCTGCACAGCAGTGGTTTTAGCTTTTTGGCTTAATGGTGATCGGTTTACATTCCAGTGTTTATTGACATTGTAGTAAAGCTCAGATCAGATAGATTACAGGTAGCGGCGTAGCTATGTTACTCCTAGAGGCGATCTCAGTGCGCAGTTCGCAAGCGTCTTCAGATTTCTTCCCATTACGTTTGTTGATCTGTTGTAGGGTGGTTGGTGGTTCTGTTTGTTTTTGATGAGCCAGAATCGATATGCTGTTAACCGACGTCCACAGTTTACCTCGGGGCTTGCTCTTGGCGTTGGGCGTTCTGTGGTTGGACCGATGCGTACGGGCACAGACCCGCCAGCACCGTGCTGCCCAGAACGGCTCCACAGCCCTGCGGGCTTCACGCCTTCCTCGCTCGTTCCGTGGTTGTCACCATGTTCTGTGAAACACCTGCCAGGGGTCCGAGGTGGGCGTGTCTGACTGGGAATCTGTTCTCTGCAGGCCATGAAGTACCTGTCCTACCTGCTGTACCCTCTCTGTGTCGGGGGTGCCGTCTACTCGCTCCTGAACATCAAGTATAAAAGGTAGGGCGCTGCACAGACCTCGCTCCTTTCCACTGTACAACTAAAAATCCATTTTGGTGACTGAGCTCAGAGCAAACCGAGCTGCGGCACCGCGGGCAAGTGCTGGGTGCAGGTGGGGACGCCACCGGCTGCTCCCCACTGCTGTCAAGGTGGGCTCTGTGCCCTGTCTCCTCCCTGTAGTGGGACAGTGGGGGACCCAGCTCTCGCCCTGGGGCCGTGTGCGCTCTCAGGAGTGGGGGTTGGGGGGAGGCGCAGCCCTGGGCAGCATGGTTCGGTGTCCCAGGCAGAGAGGCACAGGCTCCCCCGCCCCATGAGTGCACGGGTGTTTATAAGAGGACGTTAAACAAAAGTTCCGTCAATCTAACACAGGTATTGAGTGATTTGGGAGACTGGGCTTTTGTAACGCTAACAGCTGTTCTTCCATTCCAGCTGGTACTCCTGGTTGATCAACAGCTTTGTCAATGGTGAGTCAGGTGTCCCCGTCTCAGTGACGTGTTTGCAGTGGATGCTGCCTGTGTCCTTCCTGCCTTGTGACCCCGGGTGCCTGGCACCCTGTGATTCGAGGCTGATCCCCCATGTGCCCCTGTCCAAGCACCTGCCTGGGGCCTTATGCTCACCACAGGGCGCCCACCTGGGCGCCTGGTGCCAGACCTATCTGAGTCAGACACAGCGGCTCCCCTAGGCTTGGAGCCAAGAGCACGCGCAGACAGGTGTCACCGGCGCAGTCACGGTCTCAGAATGCACCGTGAGGCAATTTTGTCGTGGAGTGAACATCACAGAGTGAACTCACACCCAGGTGGAGTGGCCCCAAAGCACCTGGCTGTGTGGGAAAGCTGCCATGGTGTGCATAGTCCCCCGCTGAGCAAGGCGGCGTCGCGCAGCGCCTGGCTCTAGGCTGTTTTCTCCACGAAGACAGGTGCATGTGAGCGTTCAGCGCCATCCATGCCTGGTTCCTCAGCGCAGACCAAGTGCAGCACGTGGCGCTCTGCCTCGCGTAGGTGCCCCGCAGAGACCCCGTTGGGCTTATGCAGCAGGTTGGGGCAGGACCCCTACAGCTGGAGCCGGCATCCTGGGGCGCGCTGGGCTGCGCGTGGCTGTTCGCAGCCCCTGCCCGGCTGGGCCCCGCCTTGGCCGCAGCGTCAAGTTCTCCTTGGGAAGCGGCCCTTGAGCCCTGGGGCAGCGTCTGCCCGACTGCCACGCCCCTGCGTGTGCATCCCGTTCTGGCTCCTGTGTCCCCGGGACACAGCCCCAGAAGGTTCCGGTGCCCTGTGGGCAAGGGTCACGCTGAGTCCTAAGAGTTTTAGTCCCTGAGTCGTCGTCGCCTCTTGGTGAATTTACCAGCCAGAAGGCTACGTCACGCCAAGGCAGACTCTCCAGAGTTGTCTGGATGTGAGCTGCTGCCCGACGTGCACGAGCGCGGGCCGTGAGCGCGGGGCCGCTCTCCACGTGTGCCGTCTCTCTCCGCAGGAGTCTACGCCTTCGGCTTCCTGTTCATGCTGCCGCAGCTCTTCGTGAACTACAAGGTAAGGGCTCTGTCCAGACGGTGGTGCCGTGTTCCCTGCTGCCCGCGCCGCGCCTGATTGTGCCTCTCTCCCACCCCAGATGAAGTCGGTGGCGCACCTGCCCTGGAAGGCCTTCACCTACAAGGTGAGTGCCCCCTCGGTAAGGGGTGGGGCTTCCCCATGAGCAGAGCAGGCTGGGACATCACTGCAGGGGATCATCTCAACCCAAAGTGCTTTTAGTAGCCCATCATTTCATTAAATAGTTGAAAAATGTCAGGGGATCTCCTTTTAAAAATGTGCAAAGCCACAGAGTAATTTTGAAAAGGCTCTGGAATACCTTGTGGTAGTGACAAGGCATTTTGAGTTAAAAGCTGTGTTCCTTCTTGGCAACCTGTGTCAACAAACAGTCCCTCTTGTCCCAGTAACCCGGTGTCCAGCCTGCTGGCTCCAGCCCCCCAGGGGTGCAGGGAGCCCGGCCTGCTGAGCTCGGGCGGTGCCCTGACTCTGCGCGGAGCTGCAGGTGCTCAGTGCCGCGGGAGGGGCTGAGGTCAACTGCGACGTGGTTGCAGTTTTTGGAGTAAAACTGTAGGCTCCGAGAGGAAAGAGCGACACTCAGGCGGCTCTGCTCTGGGCTCGGGTTTCGGGACAGCGCCCTTGGGGTTCTGTGCACGGGGAGAGCCCGGGCCGGCCCCGCGGTGGGAGGCGGTGCTGTGGGGCCCGGCGGGGAGAGCAGCGCTTCTCCACACGCTTCCTGCCGCCATGAGGAGCCGGGTACAAGTGCTGCGCGTCTGCCCTCGAGCACTCCGCTCGCTCAGGTTACCAAACACGCAGGGCCCCGCCCTGCGCAGGCTGACCGTCCCCCGGCCCCGCAGGCATTCAACACCTTCATCGACGACGTCTTCGCCTTCGTCATCACCATGCCCACGTCGCACCGGCTGGCCTGCTTCCGGGACGACGTGGTGTTCCTGGTCTACCTTTACCAGCGCTGGTGAGTGCCGGCATCGCGCCTGCCGCGGGCTGCGCCTGAGCGTGGCGCTGCCGTGCAGGGCGGTGACTGTGTCAGACACCTGGGTTCTCTCCATCGGGGGAGAAAGACAGCTTGCAGGTGCTTTTCCTGTGTGGCCTGAAACTTGGCTTGCACTTGCCTCTGCTGTGGCGTGGCAAGAAATCGTCCCTGCTGCCTCGCTGTGGCACTGTAGACGTGCATGTTTCTGTCTGTGCTGTTCTTCCGCCAGCGAGAGCACGTTTCTGTCCCTGAAGTGTTTACACGTTCGCAGTCATTGCCGTAGCCGAGACAGAGCCTGAGGGGATCAGCCTCGCCCTGCCTGTCCCACCACGGACACGGGGCTACCTGGGCCCCAGGCCCCTGAAGGGCGGAGCTTTGTGAGGAGCGCCCCCACCTGAGCCCCAGCTGCTCCCATAAACTAGTCTCCAGGGCCTCAAGACCAAATCCCGTCTCCCTCATAGCTTGGTCCTTAGATTGAGGACTGTCAGCTAAGGCAATGCCTTCCAGAGAATTTTTTAACTGCATCCCCTCCAGGGCTGGTGGAGGCTGGCGTCTGGCCTCCCCTTTGTGCTGTGTCCAGGGTGAGGCCCAGGGTTCCCTGGGGAAGCCCTTCCCTCGGAGGCACCGTGCCCCAAGCCACCAACCGCAAAGACCAGCAAGGATACCAGCTGCCGCTCACTCGGCCCAGGCCTGGGTCCTGGGGTGGAGGGAGGGGCTTCTCCGTGCGTGGTGAGCCCCGGTGCCTGCCGCAAGGGGTCTTTTCCCCACAGCCCCTCCTGGGGGGCCTGCCCAGGTCCCGGGTGGGCTCCCTCGGAGCAGCTGTGCCCTCCCATGTGTAGCCTCAGGCCTGCAGCCCTCCCAGACCCCTGTCCCCGCCACGCTGGCATCATTCTGTGCATATCTTGACCCTTTATTCTGGGGCCTTCTGCACATCCGCGCAGCGGGGCGGGAGCCCAGTGCTTGCACTGGCCCACTGTTGGCTCACCCGCCGCCCCCTTGCGGTTTCAGGGCAGCGCCTGGCTCTGACAGGGAGGGCTGCTCTCACGCGAGCGCAGGCGCAGTGCTCAGTCTGTTCTCCACATGCACCAGCTTCGGAACCCCTGTCGGTCCTCGGCTACCCTAGCGGTAGAGACTGCGCCGAGGTGAGCGGTGTGCGGTGCCTGGCGCAGTCGTTCCGCAGGGTCCCCTCAGGCCAGGCCCTTCAGGCAGCTCCTGAGTCCTCTACGCCCTGGAGCCCCAGAAACCCGCTTCTCTCTGAGGCGCTCAGGCATGTGCGTCCCGCTCTAGACCCGCGGGCGGTGCTGGGCAGGGACCCAGGGCTCTCGGTGGGAGACGGGTCCGTCTTTAAAGCTGAAACCTCGCTTTATCGTCGGTGCCTGTGCAGAGCTCCATGCTGCAGTGGCCGTGTCCATCGTGCCTCAGCTTCTAAACCAGTGACCAGGCAAGGCCCTCTGGGGCATCTCGGGGTTGAAGGGAGCCATTACTTGTGACATGCTCACGGCTGGGCACGGCCCTGGGAAGCCCCGGAAGCATGAGCTGCCCTTGTGCTGTCGTTCGAGCCCCCGTGGTCTTACGGTTCCCTGAAGCGAGGCTCCCACCCTCCCCTGGTGCCAGGCTGCTCTGCCGAGGGCCGGCTCCCACCTGCCCATTCCGGTAAACACAGGACCAGGCTCCTCAGCCCACGGGAGGCAGCAGACCCTGCCTTTCGCCTTTTTCCTGCTGCTTGTTACCGTGCCGCTGTTGGAAAGTGAATCGAGACTCACATCTCCCCCCCCGCAGGTGGTCACACCCCTGGCTGGGTGTGCCGTGACTCGCCCTGTCTGTCCTTGCAGGCTTTATCCCGTGGATAAGACCAGAGTGAATGAGTTCGGGGAATCCTATGGGGAGGAACCCACGCAGAAGCTGCATGCAGACTGAACGCCGCCTGGACGCTGGGCTGCTGGCTGCGCAGAGCTTGCATCATCAGCTGAGTATTTCTAGAAGCTTCTGGTGGAATCTCCTGGACGTTACGTCTTCTGCATTGCCAAAATTCCTTCGAACGTTTCTCGTATGTCTCCCGAGTTCCCTCTGTGTTGGATTTGGAAGGCGCTGGTAGCATCACGATGCCACGTGTGAACATCTGTCCTGGCCACGGAGCTGGGCGCTGGTGGTCACCTGGGCCGTGGCAGCTCCCAGCACGGGAGATCGGGGGGTGGGCTGTGCCATGTCCCTGCACCCAGCACCTGCCGGGGGTCCTGGGGGGGTAGGGAGGATGTGGGATTTCCATTTCAAGTTGTTTTTTAAGTGCTCCTTATGTGAATTTCAAATGCATATGGAAATTCATTCCATATGGACTCTGGGATCAAACGGCTTTTCCCCTTTTGTTTAAAGTTTGATTGTTTTAAAGGTTTATGTATGTTTCTATTTTAAAATAAATTTTTCTGGCTGTGACAGTTTTCTTGACCTGGTGGATATGGAAAGTATGTCAGATATTTATTTAATTTTGACCTTTTTCTAGGAATTAACATATCATGTAGATTTATTTATGCGTTAAAAAGAGAAGATTTGTAGAGGCTGCTCCAAACCATGAATCGTGAATGCTTTAACACTTAGGCCTCACCTACTCAAGCCTGAATTATTACATGGAATCGTGGCTGATCAGATTAATTATATCTCTGTGAAGAGAAAGAAAGACCCTGGGTTGAAGCAGAGAAAGACGTAGAACAGAAAGGTGTGTTTTCAAAGATGGGTAGAGGATGCCAAGGTTTGGTGGGCGGTGACGTTTGATCAGGTTCAGTGAAATTACATTCTTGAGAACGTAGTTTTCAGAGTGTGCCTCTATCAACGCGAACGTGTGTTGGGGAACATGGCTGCGTCTCCACTGCTGGCTTGTGGCTCTGCCCCCGAACCCACGGCCTTCGGAGCCCTCTCCTCCCGGCCGGGTCCTGTGGGGCGCCGGCACTGAGCCTGGGGCCTGCGGCGGGCCTGTCCTCGGTGGGCCGCGTGGACGAGAGGCGCAATTCCAGGTGCTTGTCAGGGAGTCACTAGATGACAGATGTGTTGTAAATGTCGGCGATCAGAAAGGAAAACACATTGGTTTCATTGCCATTTTTTAGTTTTATCAGTTAAAATGCTAATGCAAGTACATGGTCTTATAATCAGGTACTTAGGACCGTGTGTCGTGAACGGGCCTTTAAGGCCCATGCAGAGAGCGTGTGAAGGCTCGGGGCTTGTCGCTCGCAGGTCCTGGGACGGAGGGACACAAGTGGGGAGACGGGGCCGTGGGCAGGTTGGGAACTTGAACGGTGCCCTGGTCCCCTGGGTGGGTGCTTGCAGCCTGTGGGCGGGGTGGGACATCAGGAATATGGGAAGTTTTTAAAATTTACGCTGGGCTTCGTACCCAGGTACCCAGTGCCTTTGCCCGGGGCACCGAAGCACCGGCTTCCCTGGGTGGATTCTTTCCATACCTGCGATGGTCTTTGGAGGAAGGGAGGCAGCGTCATGACACACGGCCGGCTGAGCCCTGTCAGGGTTCGCCCGGCACGCTAGTAATTCCATACGCGGGAAGGAGTGTTACCAAACTCACTGCTGAGCAGATGGTGCCCGGTTTTGCCTGCGGGGCCCCGGAGGCCGGTCCCCAGCGTTGGCTGTGGTCTCTCTGCCCAGGGAAGGTCAGCATGTGGTCCAGCTCCCCTGAAAACGACCTGCCGGAGGACCCACTTCCGTGGATTAGAAGCCTGAAAAACGTCAGCCTTAGTTCTCTGTATTACTCTGCTACTCTTGTTTTTCAGTTTCGACATCAAAAATAGATGTTACAAGGACTGTTAGTTTTGCCTAACACCTGCTGCCGTTGTAGCTGACGTGTTCTAGAAAGGGGGATGCAGGAACCCGTAAACCTGACAGCAGAGCGTGTCTCCCAGCAGGTGCCTGGTGGGGCAGCCTGGCCGGGAGGCTCTGCGCTGTCGGCGCCGTGGGGGCCTCTGTCCTGGCGTCCCCAGCACTGGCCTCCAGTGACACTCCTGTGTTACCAGTGGCGTCACACGCGGAGCAGCTGCTGTGTGCAGCTGTTAAAGTTACGTTCTTTTTCAGAAATGGTTGCTCAACACCAAGTTGCAGGTTGTTCCTTTGTAAGGTGCAGCTGGTCCCGTGTGTTAATGAGTTACCCACGTGAGGTGACCAGCAGAGGTTTAAGTCCAGTGAGCTGAAGAACGAGACCTTAAAAGTCCGACTCTAGGACTCTGCGTTTGTTCTGACCGCCGTGGCCTTCGCCGCTGTGGGGTGCTGCTCCGTGGACGCACAGTGCTCTCTCACACTCACGTGGCCGTGTCGGGCACCTCTGGGCTCACGGGCATCCTGCCCTGCCCTGCCCAGCTGACACCCTTCTGGTGCGGAGCTGAGGACTGCACACGCTTTTTCTGAATCCCGTTACTATTTCCTCACATCAAGGCCACGTCTCATGTGATGATTACAGGTGTAACCTGGAGAAAAACACTCCAAGTGTCAGTCTTAGTGTGTGGAAACCCTTCAAAGCTGTGGTCAGTGTCTGTGAAATAGTTATGTGCAGGTGGAAACCTGGGACCCAGAGCCACGCCACACGTGGAATTTCCACATCCCGATCCCAGGCGGGGTGGGCCCCTGTTCCAGGCAGCCGCTGCCAGAGCAAGCAGGGCCCCCCCAACCCCAACACTGGCCACACACACTGTAGATGACACTTTCCTCAGAGTTAATGTGAAAGCTCAAAAATGAGCACAAATACCAGCCTCCCTCATGAGGCATCTGCCCATGCGTGGCCCGTGGAAGCAAATTCAGTCAACGTTGGGTCGCTGGAAAGGCACCAGGCTCTGTCTGCCGGGCTCAGCCCAGGGGTGCCCCGCAGGCCGGGGTCTCGGGAAGGAGGGGTGCCCGGATGTGTGCGGCTGGGAGCCCTGGCAACGTGGGGTGTGTTCTGAGAGTGACGCATGTGTGAGCAGGTCTTGGTGCCCCAGGCCAGAACTCATGCGACCCACGGGGACGTGAGGCCGGGTTGCCCAGGTCCACATCCTGCGACGCCACTACAACTCCCACAACATCGTGGCTCCAGCACACAGACTTGCTCCCATGGTATGGAGGCCACAGGCCAGGCTGGGCGTGGCAGGGCCGGTGCCCTTCACTGAGAGCTGTCCCCGGGTGCGCTAGCCCTGCCGCCCTGGTCATCCCCTCTGCGCTCTGTCTCCTCTGGGGGTCACCCGCCCGAGGTCCGTCCTGCCACGCCAGGCCACATGTGCAGGGGCTGGGGCTGGGGCCTGTATGTCTTGGGGGCCACATGCCCACCTGCCACGTCATGTCTGGTTGCCCTCGCTGGACATTCCGCGACATGATGTCCAGACCGGCTGCGTCCTGTTGACTCAACCCACAGGCTGGGAGGTAAGCCCTTCTTCAAGCCCTTCCTTGACAGACGTGCCCTGCAGAGCCCAGCGGCTCCCATGTTCACACTCGGGCACCCGTCACAGGTCACCCCAGGCTCCCTCGAGGCCCTCCCAGGGGAGCCACTCGGCGACCCTATCCCCGCCCACCGTGGCCAGCCGCACACGTGGACAGAGCCTCATGCCGCGACCCGGAGCCCGGCTGGAGCCCGGCTGGAGCCCGGCTTCTCGGCTCAGAGTTGGTCTGCTGTGCATCCCGGCTGTTGCTCAGTGCACTAATCTGCAGCGTTTCCTGTGCGCAGCGTTCCGTGGTGTGAACAGACCACAGGGCGTCCACTCGCAGGTTTTCTCCACTGGGCGTGACGGATCAGGTCACCATGCACGTTTTTGCCTGTCGTTGGGGCCTGGACTCAGGAGGGACACAGCTGCCATGGAACACGCGTGTGAGCTTCAGAGAACTGGTGTCACCGCTTTTCTGCAAGGACGGTGCCAACCTGCACGCCCCCCAGTGAGGCGTGAGAGCTCCGTTCACACCACGGCCGCACCAGCGCGTGGCGCTGCCGTCTGGTAACCTTGGCCGTTCTGGTGTGTGTGGCGCCATCTTTTTGAGGCAGTAATTTGCATTTTCCTGACGACTAATGGTGCTGAACACCTTTCCGTTGCCGCGGTAACCGTTGGGGCACCCTCCTTCTGTGAAGTGCGGATGCTTCCACGTTTCTCTTTCTCCCAGAATCACACCTGAGCGATGCTGCCGGAGCCATGTGCAGCGAGGTGGAGCGAAGTTCCTCTTTCTGGTCCCCCGAGTCACCGCCCAGGACTTGCATCGCGCCTGGCGGGGCCGCCTGGGCCTGAGGTTTCCTGTGCGGGGCGTGTGTTTGCTGACTCAAGCGCAGTAGCTCCTGTGGTTACGCCACCACACGGGCTTGCTACTTTCCCTTGAAGTTGTATTATTTTGTTTATTTAAAGAATTTGTGCATTTGATCTAAAATTTCAGACGCAGTGGACGAAGTTGTTCATAACATCCTCGTGTCTTTTGTGACGTCTGCGGCAGCTCCACGGACTGGGCAGCTGAACAGAGACCCACAGCCTCCGTCTGGAGCCAGATGTCTGGATCCGGTGCCGGCCGGGCTGGCTCCTGCGGAGGCTGTTGGGGGGGGGGCCTGGCTGGCCTCCCCGGGGTCTCTG
This sequence comes from Lepilemur ruficaudatus, assembly GCA_963574885.1. NCBI lineage: Eukaryota > Metazoa > Chordata > Mammalia > Primates > Lepilemuridae > Lepilemur > Lepilemur ruficaudatus. The sequence goes on from CAUYRT010061028.1 coordinate 31,425, forward strand.
CATCACCGTCCCCCTGGGTGTGTCTGTCTCTGTGCCCACGAGTCTCCTTTTCACGAGGACACGAGTCGTTGTGGGTGAGGCCCACCCTGAAGACCTCGTCTTAACTATGACATCTGCAAAGGTCCTACTGCTAATAAGGTCACAGTGTGAGGAGCTGACGTAAAAACAGCGTGTTGTGGGGTCTCCAGCTCGAGTAGGAGTAAACCCGCGGCCGCGGCGGCACAGGCAGGGAGGGCGGCGCCCGTGCACTGCAGCGTGTGCGTGATTGAGCGTGAACAAAGGACACGGGTGAGTGAGACAGCAGACCGGGAACGCCGGAACCAGCGCCGGAGACGAGCGATCTGCAGTGACCGCCACTCTCAGAAGCAAGAGAAGTGACGTCGCTATGGACTCTGCAGGCTTCCGAAAACAACACGGGAATGTCACGAATAACTTTGCACCAATACACTCAGCAGTTTAGACAAAGTGCACAGAGTCCTTGAGAGCCGCAAGCAACCGAAGCTCACGTAAGGCGATGCGGGCGAGTGAACAGTCTTCTGTTTAAGAAAAAATAAACTCATATTCGAAAACCTTCAGAGGTTCTCCGCTCGGCCAGACCGGACGGCGGCCAGAACCCGCCGAAGGGGCGGGAAGAAAATCGCCCTCCGCCCACCTGCCTGCGTGCGCCCAGAACAAACCACCGTCTGCAGAGAAAACTGCAGGACGCTCCTGGCACTTAAGGAGAGAGTGATAGAGACGTTCCCAACCCTTCCAGAAGATGAAGAGGGCGGAGCCCTTCCGGCCCATCCCGCAAGGCCAGTGTCACGCGCACGTCACGGCCCCAAGCACAGGAGCGACAGAGGATGGCCTGGACAAGCTTGGCTCCGACCCACCCTCACACTCAGCTCTGTCCTCGTCACACGCTTCAGTCTGGTCTCTTCTGAGCACCTGGCGACGCAGCCTTGCTCTGTCTCATGCGTGCGCCTACTTCCTCCCTCCCTGGGGTCCCTCTGGTAGAAATTTACCTCCGGCTGGCTCTTTCACCGTTGCAAAAATTATTTCAATAAAGTAATTCTGTTGTTGAATGAATTTAAATCAAAACGTCTTTCTATTACCCTCATCCTTGACAGACGGTGGTTTGTTCTGAGCGCACGCAGGCAGGTGGGCGGAGGGCGATTTTCTTCCCGCCCCTTCGGCGGGTTCTGGCCGCCGTCCGGTCTGGCCGAGCGGAGAACCTGCCCCCGCGCAAAGCTTCCTTCTCGCCGTCCTGCAGTCCTCGTGTCCATTCTTTCGGTCCGTCCTGCCTGTCTCCACAGCGTCTTCACGTCTCTCACCGACAGCAGAAAACTTCAGACTTTCTCCGAAACGGCGCTCCATCCGCCCTCCCTGGAGGCCTGTGCCGTTCTCTGCTCCGTCCTCCTTGCCACGTGGCCTCTTCGTGTTCCCTCTCCTCATCCCTGGAGGCTGAGGTGTGTGTAATTTCTTTAAATAGACTTATTTTCCATATTGCTAATTTTCTTTTAAGCTAATTCGATCTAATGCTTAATTTTTATTCATCATTTTTATTTCTATTTTTTCAAAATTTCTCTAACCTGCTTCAGAGGAAGACGACTTTTTTATTTCTGGAAGTTCGTTCTGATTCTCTTTAAACCTTCCTGGTCTGTTCTAACACTCTCGCCCTTCAGTGACACTTCACCTTCCCTCTTTTGTCTTCTAAACGTACAAAATAGACTCGCATTATGTTCTACGGGCTCAGGTGTGCGTGTCTGCGCTGTGTGTGTTTCTGCCCGTTCACGCCGCCTGTTTTCTCGTGTGCGTGCAGTTTTCTGGGTCCGTGTTCATATTCGGCTAAACTTAATTTGTGTGAATGCTGAGACCTGAAATCCTGGAGCCCTGGAAGTAATGTTCCCTGATTTCTTCCAGGAGAGTCTGAGCATCTGGCAGGAACCGGGTGGCTCGGTGCAGAGGCCTGCAGGCTGGACAGCCAGCGGAGGACAGCTGGGCTTCACTCTAGGGGCAGCGAGGCTACCACAGACGCTCTTGCGCTTTTCAAAGGTCATTCTGGATGCCGTCTGGAAAACGTGGCCGGCACAAGTGGAGGGAGGTGGAAGCTTGTTACACAAACCCAAGCCGGAGGTGACAGTGGCCGACTATGGCATCTGAGGATCAAGGGCATCTCCTGGGATTGCGGCTCGAACCTTCACCTTGCGCAGTGGCCGCGGTGACTCAGGAAGTTCGAGGTAAGAGCCTAACGCTGTTCCGGAGGCAGGTCTCAGGTGAAATCATCCCCCCCGCTTCCCATCTCATCTGATGGGGACAGAGGACCCCACGGCCCAGCCCCAGCTTCTCGAGACCCTGCTGGGGACCCCTCTCCTGCAGGCCTCCCCGAGCCCCAGTCCCCGAGGAGAGGGGTCCGTGCCGGGGCAGGCAGCATGGAGTTCACGCAGGGGTGGTGGGAAGACTTAATTCTATGAGTAAATTCAACCTTTCAACATCCAAAGGGGTAATTTTATCTCACTGTTTTCTTAAATTTCATCAAATACCATTCAGGAGCGCAGAAATCCACAGACGTGAGACAGGAACTGCGCTGTGTTTGCCAAGCCTCGAGGATTAAATGAGCACATTCAGAGGGACCTTTTGCCGTAAGCACTTTTTATTGGTTTTCATAAGGCGGTTTAAGGAGCAGGAGAAAGTAAACAAACGGGATGGGTCGGGCGCGGGGCGGCGGCAAGGCCACAAAGGACGGGCTAAAGGCCCGTTGGCTGAGAACACAGCGTCATGTGACTGTTTTCCCTGGAACCTGCGGCCTGGGCGCGGCGAGGTGATGGCAGGCTGTGGACGTGGGACCTTTGGGCTCCTGGGCCCAGCGCAGCCCCTGCACAGCCCCCGTGCAGGGTGGGCTCTGCAGAAGTCCCCACCCTGGGAGCCTGTGCAAGGACACTCGCCTCCGGCTTCGCAGCTGTCCGGTGACAACGACGTAATTGCACGATTGCACGAAACTGGCGTGTAAAACACAAAACCCCACACAGGAAGCCATTGTTCATGTTATCTTTGTCATCACTAGGAATTAAACAACTGTTCTATAACCTCTTCGGGCGTGACCAACAAAACACTATTGTACTGTGCCGCCGAGCCCTGCCCGGATCCCGGAGGCAGGGGGTCCAGGAGAGAACACCCTGCCGCAGCCGCCATGCTGGGTCACAGCTGCAGCTGGAACTCTGTCCCCACAGAGTCGCAGACCCTGGGGGTCGCAGGGCCCGGGTCCTGACTCAGGGCCTCGGAGGGACGGATCTGCTGCTTCCCACTTGGGTGGCTCCTGCCGCCATGGGACAGCTTCCGTGTCACCTGCCTGGGCTCCCCTCGGGGCACCCGCCCTCACACCCTCTCCTCCAGCCCCGGCTTCTCCAGAGACGCTGCCCAGCCGGTCGCTTCCCACAGTCCAGCATTGACACGGCCCAGCTGCCCCGCAGAGCATCCACCTTTCCCCTTCGCAACATTCAACACGCGGAAGGAAGAGAGTCTGCCTCCTCCCAACCACAGGGCTCCTCTGAGCCTGGACTGGTGCCGGGCCACGTGCCCTGAGCCGCGGTTTCCAGGCGATCCCTCCTTCCTGCGAAGCCTGCAGTTCTCGAGGCCTCTCCCGGCCACGATGAGATGTTGCTACACACAGAGACCACCCCAATGGTGGCAGGGGTGTGGAGAAACAGGACCTTCGCTGGTGCCAATGCAAGTGCTCAGCCCCCTGGAAAACAGTGGGGCAGTTTCTAAAAACTAGACACACTTGTACCTGCAGCCCACGAGTGCAGTCCTGGGCATTTCCCCAGAACAGTGGGAATTCATGGAATTATGCACATTACCTACAAAATCGTGTCCGTGAATCTCCAGTTTTATATGTAATGGCTCCGAGTGGGAAAACACCAGATGTCCTCTAACAAACTGGCCCGTCCGTCCCTGGAATAGACTCTTCACTAAGGAGGAGCAGCCTGTGCACAGCCACCCGACGCCGCACGAAAAACGCAATCTCAACAGTTACGTGACGTGATTGTGTACGTGACATTCTGAAAGTGACAAGATTTCAACCCCAGGGCAGGTCGGCGGTCCCGAGGGTTAGGATGCGGGAGGGGTGGGGACCCCGGCCGGGTTCCGACTGAGAACCACTCAGTTATGTGCAGCCTGAGCTTGGGGGATGGGTACGAAGGGAACCCGGAGGCAGAAAACACCCTCCGGAGAGCTGGCGAGTCCTAGCAGAGTGCCGTCCAGGTCCGCATCCTCACACCTGCGAGCAGAACCTGACCCGGCACAGGGGCCTGGCAGGTGTGGTTTTGTTAAGGATCTTGCAGTGGGGACCACCCCGGGTCCTGGCTTGCCATCGTCTTCGGGGTCCCGCAGGGAGGCAGGAGGGTCCTTGACCCACGGCAGCAGAGTCGCAGGGCCTGAAGACGCCACTGCTGACTTGAGGACGGCCCAGGAGTGCGGATGGAACAGGGAGGAGTGGGTCCCTAAGCCTCGGCCCTCTGGGACCCCGGGGCAGAGAGAGGACACGTGTGTCCTGTAAGGCACTGACTAGATTTGCTACAGCAACAGCAGGCAACCAACACACTGTAGATCTAAAATTATTTCACAACGAAGATTAAAGAAACACACCAGCCAGGACAGGACAGAGGTCAGCCAGGGGCAGGAACGAGGTGCCTTCTCCCAGGCGTGGCATCTGCCAGCTGCCACTGGCATTGTGCGGGCGTTTCTCCGGCAAGCATGCATGTGGAGCCCGGTCTTGTCTTACGCTGCTTTTGTGCTTAGCCTTCACCAAGACAGAAATCTGGGCACATCCTCTGAAACTGCCGTGCTTATTTTGGCTGCCAACCTGCTGAGTCCTGACGCCGGCTTCCCGATATCCTCTCTCCCGCAACTGCTGCGGTCTGTCCAGGACGCCTGTGGGGGCTGGCATGAGGCCTGAGCAGTGGATGTGGGCGGCTCCACGCACAGCCCGGCCCACCGCAGTCCAGAGAGGCTCTGGCTCCTGAGCACAGGGGTGACCTGAGATGACCCCGCTCTGCAGCGGCCCTGAGTGCTCCGTCTGTAACTGGAGCACAGGAAGGGGCGTGCCTGTCCCCCTGTTCTGGAACCGACTCCGTCATTGATTTAAAAATTTCTCTAGACTCAGGCCCCACTCACTGGTCCAGAGTTGATGGGATTGAACTTCTCCCTGTTTACTGAGAATTTACTCTTCTTCAACATGTTCTAGTTCCTCACAGGCTGGGGAGAAGCCATCCCTGGACACGGCTGCAGCTCCTCAGAGCAGCAGGGACCCGATATCTGGGACGCAAGAGGAGATTTTCCCTGTACGGGAGACCAAGAATGGCATTTTGTTGTGTTTTATTTTAAGCCAGCAATGCAAATTTATTTCTTGGGAACTTTTTCGTGTTTTACGACGTGAGATGAAGACCAGAGCAACCTCGCGAGCAGCGCTGAGGGTCTGGAGACCAGCATGGGCACTGCAAGCTGGGGAGGGCTCCCTCCCTGTGCCATGGTCCCCGCCACACCAGAGCAATTTTCTGCCCCAGTTTCTTCTGTTCTTTTTTTAAATTTTGTTTCCCATGCTGGTTTCTCTGGGAGAAATGGGAATAAGCCACAATTTGACTTCACCATGGGACAAATTTCCCAAACCAGTCCCGGTAGTGGACCTGAGCAGGTCTCCAGCATGCCGGGGCTTCCGGCCTCACCACCTGTCCTAGGGCGGTCTAGACCTGATTGTCACAAGACCAGGCCAACCTCCAGCCAGAGCCTGGTAAGAATGAAAATCTGCTGGCCCGGGAGGATGCAGAGAGGCCTGTTCAAACGCCACCTCCACGAATAAAAGCAATTTCCGCCCAAGTTGTTAAAGCACGTAAGGTTATGTGTTAGCATTCAGCTTTACCAGACTCAGACAGCATCCCCATGGCGCCTCTGGAGACCATAAGTTCCCCATTCCCAGCGATTCCAACTCCAACCTCCCGGAGCTCGGGCTTGGGCGAAGTCTGGCTGTGGCAGCTCCACTGCTGTCTCCGGGGGTTCGAGCTTTCCTCTCAACCGTCGTCCTAGGTCTGAGGGCTGAATGGCTGTGGCGTCTCTTGCGCTGGGCTGGAAGTTGGGGCCGCTGGAGGCTGTGGCAGGTCCCCGTGCGCCTGGCCTTCCTTCGACGCGTGGGACCGGTGGGACGTGGCCGGCAGCGCTGGCGGGACTCGCAGAAAGGGAGCCCAGGGAGGTGCGCGCCGCCCCACGACCGTGACACGCTGCACGGCACGAACGGCGGCTGATTTTCCTCCCTTCCTTGGATGGGACGGACCTGACAGTGATTAACTGTTTGGGCTGGTTTGCTTACGGTGGAGACACAACGGAAGCCTAAGAACCTGCGAGAAGAAACTTCAGCCCTGGAGTCAAGACCGAGCCTGCGGGGCAGCGAGGCAGGGAGGAGCTCCGGCCCCCTGGGCGTGCGCGCCCTCGACGCCCTTTCCGAACCCCCTCCAGGTCCGGACCCCAGAGCGACCCTCGGTCCCGGCCGCCCAGTGTGATAAAGTGCCAGAACAGGGGCGCGGAACGTACCCGGTCCCCCGGGACGCCACGTTAAGGTCCTTCCCTCGGGCTACTCCCGGAGCCCTGGCTGATTCCGCCGCTCAGGGCTGAGACCCTCGCTGCGGCCTCTGCACCCTGGGGGGTCCCAGCGCGCGGTTCCGCACCAAGCAGCTGCGCGGTCAGGGCCCCGGGGCCCCTGGTGACACCAGGCGCAGACGAGCGGCACCCTGGCGGCCCGCGGAGCGGAGGGGCCGGCTGGCCGCAGGCCTCCCGCGACCCCGGCCCCGGAGCGACCCCGCCCCTCCCTCTGCAGCCCCGCCTCCTCTGGGCCGACTCCGCCCCGCGCCGCGTGGCCACGCCCCCGTTCTCGGCCCCCGGCCCAGCCCCAGCCCCCGGTCCTTTCCGGGTCCCAGGCGCTCGACCCCCTTCCAGCCCCGCCCCTTCCTCCCGCGTGCCCCGCCCCCGACCGTCCTCTCTTCGCGCCGCGGGCGCAGAGCAGGAGTAAAGGTGCGCGCCTCCCCGCTGGGCGCCGCGGTGCCCCGGCACGTGGGGGAACCCCGGCCCGGCCATGCCGCGCGCGCCCCGGTGCAAAGCCGTACGCGCCCTGCTGCGCAGCCGCTACCGCGAGGTGCTGCCTCTGGCGACCTTCGTGCGGCGCCTGGGGCTCGAGAGCCGGCGGCTGGTGCAGCGCGGGGACCCGGCAGCCTTCCGCGCGCTGGTGGCCCAGTGCCTAGTGTGCGTGCCCTGGGGCGCGCGGCCGCCCCCTTCTGCCCCCTCCTTCCGCCAGGTGGGCCGCCCAGGGATCCGCGTTGGGTTGGTGCGTGGGTCCGGCCGCGGGGAACGAGGCGGGACGCGGAGCAGCGCGCCCCGGGCTCCCGGCACCTCTCCCTGGACTCAGAACTCCTTTGCCCCCGCAGGTGTCCTGCCTGAAGGAACTGGTGGCCAGGGTCGTGCAGAGGCTCTGCGAGCGCGGCGCCAGGAACGTGCTGGCCTTCGGCTTCGCGCTGCTGGACGGAGCCCGTGGCGGGCCGCCAGTGGCCTTCACGACCAGCGTGCGCAGCTACCTGCCCAACACCGTGACCGAGACACTGCGCGGCAGCGGCGCGTGGGGGCTGCTGCTGCGCCGTGTGGGCGACGACGTGCTCGTTCACCTACTGGCACGCTGCGCGCTCTACCTGCTGGTGGCTCCGAGCTGCGCCTACCAGGTGTGCGGGCCGCCTCTGTACGAGCTCTGTGCTGCCAGGGAGGCCCGGCCTGGCGCGCCCTCCAGACATCGGCCCACGCGATACTCAGGCCAGATGCAAACGGGCCCAAGATTAACGCGCCGGACCCGGAACAGCAGCGATGGCGAGGCCACGGTATCTCTGCGCCTGCCAGACCAGGGTGCTAGGCGGCGTCCTGGCAGCGCTGGCAGAAGTCCTCCTTCCGCCAAGAGGCGCAGGTGTGAACAGGACGGTGGCCTGCAACGGGGGCCCGACGGGCAGGCGTCCCGGGCCCACTCAGGCAGTGTGCATGGGCTGAGTGACCTCGATACCCGTGCCGTGAAACCCACCAAAGCCGCCATGGAAGCCATGTCCTCCGTGGACGAGCGGTCTGGGATACGTCGTTCCTACCCATCTGTGGGCCCAGTGCGACAGACGGGTCCCCTACCCACATCGCAGTCACCGCCGCCCACCGGTGCCCCTCGTCCCCAAATGTACGCAGAGACCAAGCACTTCCTCTACTGCTCAGGTGACAAGGAGCGGCTGCGCCCCTCCTTCCTGCTCAGCTCCCTGCGGCCCAGCCTGAAGGGCGCCCGCGCACTTGTGGAGACCATCTTTCTAGGCTCCAAACCCCGGCGGGCAGGGGCGCCCCGCAGGCCGCGCCGCCTGTCCCCGCGCTATTGGCAGATTCGGCCCCTGTTCCGCGAACTGCTTGGGAACCACGCGGGGTGCCCCTACGCTGCACTCCTCAGGACGCACTGCCCAGTGCGCGCCGTGGCCACCCCGGCTGCAGGTGCCTGCACCCCTGAGAACAGCGCCGGCCCCTGGCGCCTGGCGCAGCTGCTTCGCCAGCACAGCAGCCCCTGGCAGGTGTACACATTCCTGCGGGCCTGTCTGCGTCGCCTGGTGCCTGCTGGCCTCTGGGGCTCCAGGCACAACGAGCGCCGGTTCTTGAGGAACGTCAAGAAGTTCATCTCTCTGGGGAAGCGCGCCAGGCTGTCCCGGCAGGAGCTGACCTGGAGGATGAGAGTGCAGGACTGCGCGTGGCTTCGTAGCAGCCCAGGTGAGGCGGTGGTGGCCGCCCCCGCCCAGGCCCCGTGCTAAGTGCAGCGGGGCTCAGACAGGGGCGCCAGGGGGACGGGCAGGAGCCCTGGGCCTGTGTGTGCCTCTGCCTCGTTGGGCATGAGGGCGTCTCACTGTGCCTGGGGCTGATGCCATCTGCTCTCCGCCTGTGCCCTGTCCCTCCGTCCGGTTGGCACAGCCTGCAGGGTTCTCAGTCATGCTCTGGGACACGGGTAGGTTCCAGGTGCTGGGGCTGCCACGGCTAGTAGGCGGGTTGTGCAGTGGGATGGGGCTACTGGGGGGGGGTGCCCAGAAGCTTCAGTGAAGGTGCCGGCAGGTTATTCATGATCCCCTTCCCAGTTCCAAGGTTTGTCGGCAAGACAGGCGCCCCTGATGGAAGTGGGAGGTGGGCCTGGGAACCCCTCTTCCTGGGGGCGGGAAGCACCTGGGTTTTGCGGGAGCATCTGGGCAGCCAGCACTCGGGTGTGGGAGACCTGGTGACCATCCCCAGACTCGTGTTCTTTTGTCGTGGTAAAAATCACATGACGTCTGCCCTGCGTGTACAGTACCGGCTTGTCAGCTGCGCCCAGCGTGGACAGCAGACCGAGGACTTTCCCATCTTGCGTGACTCAAAGTCCGCGTCTGTTGACAGCAGCTTCCTGCCACATGCCACCGTGCAGGGACCTTAAAGACCGCACGCTTAGTTAGATCTGCCAGTGGCGCAACTCACCTTTGGTTTTGGCCTCCAGCTTCGTTCGTAAAAAAGAGTTTGAATTCCGCGATCACGAGTCTGCCTCCCAGCATTGCCCTTCTCTGATTTCAGAGAGGCTCACAGCTCCCGTGTGACATAGGAGCCCTGGCCCTTCTACTGCCTTGCTCACTGGGGCTGTGCCTTGGCCATTTGCTCTGCTCTAGCCGTGGCAGCACCGCTTGTCCGTTGCCTGGATAAGTGGCACAGGACACGGCTTTGGTCTCGAGCGCACCTCTTCTGGGCGTGGGCTCTCCTTGGCCGCACTTCCTTCTCCTTTGCTCCACCGGCTGGTCTCCCCGCCTGCCCAGAGCGCCGTCACAGCGTCAGGCCCACATTGCCTCTGTCCGGCCAGGCTCCGCGCTGGTCCTGCCGTGCTTGGCGGCTCCGTCGTCCCTAGCCCGGAGGCTGGACTGTAGGGCTGCCCGCGTCTGCCGCGAGGTTGCTGGGACACCCCAGAGAGGGCTCGCTGTGCGCGATGGCTGTGGGTGCCATAGCCTCCTCGCAGGTCCTGCTTTCTCCTCTTGTCCCCCTTGGGCGGCGGCCACCACCCTTATCACCCAGCTCCGGGCACCTGCCGCTTCTTGCTAGGCTGGCTCTGCCTCTGGGCGACCCTCCGGGAGATTGGATCCTACATCGGCTGCACAGCCGCTTTTCCTAGATCATGGGGTGAGGTGTCCTTGCTCCAGGAACCCATCAAACTCGGTGGAGTTGGTGTCTCCGAGGGGCCTTGCCGGGCTCTCTGTTGCGTCGTCACCAGGAATCTCACTGATTTCTCCTGGTGTTTGTGTCTGTGTGCTGCGTGCTTTGCTGTGGTTTATCCTATCTGTCCTTCCGCCTTCTGAACTCGCGTGCGAGCTGTGCGTGTCCTAGCACTGGCCTCTGCTGTACCATGTTTCCACGTGAAGCAATTTTGGTATCAATCACTTTTAGGTATTTTCTAGTTTAGTCTATGATTTCTTTTTTGATCAGTGAGTTATTTGGACGTTTTTTATTTTCGTGATGTATGGAGTATTTTAAATTATCATTTTTCTTTTTTTTTTGAAACAGGGTCTCGCTCTTGCCCAGGCTGGCATGCGGTGGCATCGTCATCATAGCTCACTGCAGCCTCCAACTCCTGGGCTCCAGCGATCCTCGATCCTCCCGCCTCAGCCTCCGGAAGGCTGGGATTACAGGGTTGGTGGCCACTGCCCCCGGCCCTGAATTCTCTTTTTGTTGGTTTCTGAGTTGTTTGGTGGTCTGTATACTACCAATGATTTGGAATTGTGGAGACCTGTTTCGTGGCCCGGTTTGTGGGCCATGCTCCATGTGTGGCTGGATCCTGGCATTGGGCTGCCCTGCCCGCCGTCTGGGCTCTCATCAAGGGCTTCGCAAAACTCCCCCTCCCAGTGCGCGAATCCTACTTGCGGGGACTCTGGCCCGTGGTTCTTCCCTCGGTGCAGCCGTGCCAGGCTTGCTTCTGCTCCGCTTGTTCCTGCTCTGTTTTCCTCCTTTGATTTGATTTTCAGCTTGTTCATATTCTTATAGCTTAGGTGTGTCTGATGGACAGCAGACGGGAGAACTTCTCATTTATCTGCAATCCACTCTGGCAGCGTTGCTTACCTGGATGACCAGTAACGTTTGTGTCCTGTGATCCGACGTCTGAACACGTTTCTCGCCAGCCTGCCTGCTGGTGGTGTGTTGTGAAGAGTGTCAGCAAACCACATTATGGCTGCCTCGATAGCGTTAGTGGACGTGAGCTCGGCCCCCGCAGCTGAGCGAGTCTCGTTTCTTTGCCGCTCAGCCGCCCGCTGCTCGGCGGCACCTCGGGTCCCTCCGCCCCCGAGTGAGCAGCATCCATCGTCTCTGTGGTCGGCGGCGTCTAGTCGTCCTCCCTACCAGCCCGTCTCTTCATGGCCGCCATTCTGCCATCTGCCTCAGCCCTGCTCCCGCCCTGGCCCCGGGGTCCCCTTTCTTCTAAACAAGTCTCTCTTGCGTCAGCCTTTGGCGATAAACCGGCTCCGTTCATGCCAGGCCCCGTGCCGTCCACTGACACCCGTGGCCTCCTCTCGCGAGGCATGGGTGGCCGTGCAGAGGACCACAGGGAGCACAATCACCATGGCCCGTGGTGCATGGCCAGAGCCCGCGTGTCCTGCATCCCTTAGCCTGTGACACGGGCTGCTCCGTGGTGACGAGTTCGGAATTGTGCAAACCAGCGTGTGGCCCCAGCACCAGCTGTGTGTGGCCGTCAGGAGCGTTTCTGCCTTCGCTGTCCCTGTGTGTGCGCCGGACTGACGGTGAGGCCCACGCCCCCCACGTCTGCTGGGAATACAGCGTGAGCCACGTGCGTAGTCTTTAAATTTACAGCAGCCGTGTTGAAGACGTGGGAAAGGAAAGGTGAGACCAGCTTGCTGGTGTGTTTTATTAAAGACCAGCGTGTCCAGAATGTTATCATTTCAACACGTCGCAATAGCAGCATCGTCAACCAGACACTTTGCACTTTCTGCTGTGCCCTGTCCCCGGATCTGGCGTGTGGCTCCCTTCTGTGCCATGTCCCCGGGACTTTGAGTGTGGGACCACGTACAGCCCTCTTGGTCACAGCGGCCTGTGGCTCTTGTCCTGGCAGCGGACCGGGGCTGAGCTGTGACGTTGCGTCTTTCTCGCTGCAGGGGGCTGCGTCCCGGCCGCGGAGCACCGGCGGAGGGAGGAGGTCCTGGCCCGGTTCCTGCTCTGGCTGATGGATGTGTACGTGGTGGAGCTGCTCAGGTCGTTCTTCTACGTCACAGAGACCACGTTTCAGAAGAACAGGCTCTTCTTCTACCGGAAGAGCGTCTGGAGTCAGCTGCAGAGCATTGGCGTCAGGTATGGTGCTCAGACGTCGAGCAGGCGTGTTTCTCTGTGTTCCTGGGATGGAAGCCCGAGCTGGTCCCTGCCAGTGGGTGCTTCCTGGGCCGTGGGGCCCTGCGCTGGGACCCGGACCCCGTCGTAGTCCTGGCCCACGGGGGTCCCGCACTGGGTCCTGACCACCTAGAGCCCCGGCTCCTTCCCGGGAACGGCAGGGCTTGGCCGGTGGCCTCTGGGGTCCCCACAGCAAAAGGGGTTCCTACGAAAGGGGCGGCACTGGCCTGCACTGCCCGTCGGGGCGCGGTCAGACCACTTCGCTCAGTGCCCACAGGCACGTCCAGTCTAGCAGGGCTCGGTCAGGCGAGGACAGCGTCCTGCCCCCTTGGCAGCTCGTGCTGGAAATATCTGGGACGGGACGTCCGCCACAGGAGGAAACACCCCTGTAGCCAACTCTAGAAGGTTGACTTGAACAGTGCTCGGTGTCGGGAAGGGATGTGGCTGGGAGACGGGGCCATACAGTGCACAGACTGGCTCCCGCCGCCCCGTGTCCAGCCCCGCTGACCGGGCATCAGGATGGCTGTCCCAGGGGGTCGGGGAGGGCCCAGCGGCCGCCACGTCAGGCTCCCTGACCTCTGCACGTTGGAGCCCTGAGGGGCTTTCTTCACCCTGCGCCCCGAGTCCATCTGCAGAGGGAGCTGCCCTGGAGGGCTTTCTTCACCCTGTCCCTGTGCCCCGAGTCTGCAGAGGAGCTGGTGGCAGACCTCCTAAGACCTCTTAAGACCCACAGCTGGCTGGAGACCCAGGCAGTGCTGGGGACGGTCCCTCTAGCGTCTGGGCGGGTCTTGGCTTCCCCTGTGGTCTGAGTTGGTGCTTAGTCATTAAACACATTTGGCGGTGTGTGACCCGAAGCAGCCTTTTTGGCTGTATTTGTGGAAAGGATTTAGTTGCGCTGACAGGAGGGAGCAGATGGCACTCTTGTCACGCCTGTGGGGTGCGGTCGCTCTGTCCGTGTGGGCTCCGTGTGCTCGTCCCCACATAGGATGGGCGGCCATGCCGACCTGGCCTGTGGCTTGGGCAGGGCCCATGGCCATGGGGGGCCGGCTGTGCTGCAGGTGTCAGCCCAGAGCCCCTGCGAGTGGTTTCGGGGAAATGGCCTAAGGACACGGGTACTGGAGCTGGCGGGTCTCTGGAGAGCAAACTCTGGCCCTTAGCCGACTGCTTTGTGCGGATGGAGGGTCCTATCTGCCCCGTGGCTGCACCCAAGGGCCGGTGTCCCTAGGGGAGGGCTCAGCCCGCAGCAGGCACTGCCCAATCCGGGACTCGTGTGCCGCGGTGCCACACGTCCTGAAGGGCTCTCTGCCGCAGGCAGCACTTGGAGCGGGTGCAGCTGCGGGAGCTGTCGGGAGTGGAGCTTGGGCGGCATCAGGAAGCCGGGCCAGCCCTGCCCACGTCCAAACTGCGCTTCATCCCCAAGCCTGGCGGGCTGCGGCCCATCGTGAACATGGACTACATCGTGGGTGCCAGAACATTCCGCAGAGCGACGAGGGTGAGTGCTTCTGTTCCGTTTCCTTTTCAGAAGGCCGTGCATTTGAGAGCTGCCTTTGGTGTCGTTAGGACACGGGGCTGCCGGAGGAGGCCACGGCACAGCACGAGCCATGGGTGGGCAGAGCAAGCTGGGCCAGGAGCCCGTGGTTCCCGGGTCCGGAAGGGCAGCCCATGGGAGGTCCCAGTGGGGCCAGGGCCGGGCTCTGGGGCCCCAGGGAGCAGCTGGTGCAGGCAGGGACATGGCCGGGGAGCCCTGCCATGGTGCTGTGGGCAGATGGGACCCTGGACCCCGCCGCCCTGTGGTGCCTGCCCCACCCCCACACCCTGTGGCTGCCGAGTCCCCAATAGCTCGGACCCCTTGGTGCCTCTGTGGGGTGGGCAAATTTCACGTGAGGATCACGTGTGTAGCCACTGCGTTGCTGTGACGAGTCCCCAAGACCCTGGGTCTAGTGGGCTGTGGACACGGCACCAGGTCCTGCGGTGGCTGGCGCGGCCTGGTCAGACACCTCCTTTGACCTCCCCCCGCGTCCTCGGCGCAGGCCCAGCCTTTCAGCGCGAGCATCAAGACGCTGTTCAGCGTGCTCAACTACGAGCGTACACGGCGCCCTGGCCTGCTGGGGGCCTCCGTGCTGGGCATGGACGACATCTACCGGGCCTGGCGGGCCTTCGCACTGCGTGTGCGGGCCCAGGGCGCAGCGCCCGGGCTGTACTTCGTCAAGGTGGGCGCCGCCGCGTCTCGTCCAGGCAGTGGCTGGGCACCGCAGGCTGCCTGCACCAGGCAAGCCCGTGGTCCCTGCTCAGCCCCGCGTGGGCGGAGGGTGGTGGAGCCGCAGGGGCACCCGGCTGCCCGGGGCAGAGGCTGTGACCCTCCCCAGCGCTGCACTCCGCCTCCTGGGGAGCTCTTGCTCCCAGGGAGGGTCCCCCCGGGTGCCGGTTCCCCTTCCAGAAGAGACCATGCAGCCCGTGCGTCAGGGAGGGGACACAGGCCTACCCCGCCCTGGGGTGCTGAGGGGCATCCAGAGCCCCGCAGCAGGTTGCAGCTGTTGGGGTGCCGGCGGGGGCAGGGCCCAGGCTGGGCGTGGGTGCCGTGGCCTGCTGAGCTGCGTGCCAGGTTCTCGCGGTGTCACGCAGGTGGACGTGACGGGCGCGTACGACGCCATCCCCCAGGGCAGGCTCGCAGAGGTGGTCGCCAGCGTCCTCAGGCCCCAGGAGAACATCTACTGTGTGCGCCGCTATGCCGTGGTGCAGAAGGCGGCCCACGGGCACGTCCGCAAGTCCTTCAAGAGACACGTAAGGCTCACGGTGGGTATGTGACTCGGTGTGTCCAGGCTGTGTATGCATCCGTGTCCAGGCATGTCTGGTGTGAGCGTGTGTGGCCGTGGCCTCCCTCCGTGAGCACTGAGTGGAGCTTTCCCTGCTGGGAGGGCCCCACCCGTCACAGACCCGTGTGTGGTTTGGTGAGTTGTGCATTTGGGGTCCTCTCTTTGGGGGCCGGTGCCCTGTCCCGTCACAGGGCTGGGCCTTGGGGACTTTCACCCAGGTGTGGGTGGCAGGAGGGACGGGGTGACAGCTGAGCCTCACATCCTCTAGGGTCTCAGCCCGGAGCCCCCGCCTGGCCCGTGTGTGCCAAGGGGCTGGGCGTGCCGCGCTGGCTCTGAGGGAGGCGGGGCCTGGCTCCCGGGGAACCTTGGGGGGCTGGACAGGGCCCTCGAGTCGGGGTTCCTGACTGGTGGTCGTCAGTGTGCTGGGTTGTGGGGACCCGGCCCCCAATGTGGTGCTGCCGGGCGGGGAGGTGGGGGGTGCAGTCGGAAGGAGTCTCCCCAGAGCCTCAGGTCTGGGGCGGCACGTGTGTAGACCCCATGGGGCCGTGTCTGCTGTGTTGCGGGGGCTCGGCCTGCACAAACGTCGTTGCGAATCTCGTGTGCAACTCGGAACGTGGCACTATGGACACCTGGTGGCCGCACCTGCGTCCGGGTGTAGCTCACCAGCGCTGGACTCTCCGTGCCCCTGCAGAGCTCCCCCCCCCCATGGAGTGGATCCCCTGGGCAGTGGCTCCCGTGTCTGAGCTGGGGCCGCACCATGCGTCCTCGTGGCGGCTGTCCGTCACATGAATGTGCCGTGCGGATTTATCTTTTCTGCCACTGTGGACCTGTAGATGGCTCCTGGGCTTGGGCTGTTCTGAGTGACGTCACTGTGCACTTCACGGGATGTGTTTTTGGCGGACAGTGGCTCCCGTTTCCGGGTGGGACTGCCCAGCCGCAGGCTACTCGTGTTCAGTTTTGGCAAAGGCCGCAGGGGCCGGTGTTGTGGCAGGGTCAGCTCTCCAGGCGGGGGCCCCTGTGCTGGGTGTCCAGGGCCAGCCTGGAGGTTTTAACGAGCATTTTCCTGATAGTCCGCGTTCCAGTGTCTCCCTGGCAACTGCCTGTTCCAGCCGCCCTGTCTCCCAGCCGCTGCTGCCTTTGGGCGCGAGCTGCAGCGTTCCTGCGCGTCACGGAGCAAGTCTGCCGTCCACGCGTGTGTCGTGAACGTCTTCTCTGTCTGTGTCTCGGTCTTGCTTTTTTCCTCCCGAGTGGAGTCTTTGGACGAACAGAAGTTTTTAGTTTTAACAAAGTCCACTTCATCGGTTGTTTACGGTGAAACCATGTTCTCTTTGAGAAGCCTGCCTGCCCCCAAGGTCCTGACGATGTCCCTCTGGGTTTTCTTTCAGAACAACGTTGAGTGTTTCAGCTCTCACGTTTTTGGTCTAGGATCGTTTTGGGCTCGTGTTTGTGCATGGTCAAGGTCAAGGTGCACTTTTTAGCCCGAGTGGGTGGGCCGCTGCTCCACACCTGGCGGGAAAGGCCACATCTCCCCTGGATCATGGGGCCCTTGGCGGGGGTGGGGGGCGTGCCACCGTCGGGCTCCCTCTCTGCGCCGTCTGGGTGTCGGTCACCGTGCACGGCTGCCAGGCAGGACCTCCCAGCCCCTGCTGAGCTCCTCTTCCTGGGAGGGTCCCGTGGACGGCTCCGTGAGGTCTGTAGCCACGGCCCCTTTTCACGTCTCGACACTGAATCTCCGTCTGCTCCTCCTGGCTCAGCCTGGTCCCGGCTTTTCCATCTGATTAATCTTTTCAGAGGACTAGCTTTTGAGTTCGTTGCTTTTTCTCTGCCGTTTGTTTTCCATTTAATTGATTTTTCCTCTTCAGTTTCTTGTGTTTTCTTTAGGTTTGATTTATTGTTTTTTCCAGCTCCTTGAGGTGCGAGCTTTGATTACGGATATTTGAGCTTTTCTTAAATATGCACTTGAAGTTACAGATTTCTCTCTAAGGACTGCTTCATCAGTGTCTCATGAATTTCGATGTATTCTTTTCTTTGTCATTGAGTTGGAAGTATTTCTGGTTTTTGTCACGACTTTTGTTCACCCGTGGGTGACTTACTATGTTGCTTATGCTTAATTATGAGAAGCGCAGGGACTTTCTGTCTGTCGCCTGTCCCTGCTTTCCGGGCCAGTTCTGACAGGTCGTCCCGTGTACGGTTTTAGTCCACGGCACAGCGGCTAACTCACGGGGCCCTGGGCACACGTGAACACGTAACGTCGCTGTGCACGTGTCTCGGACGCTCACAAGCGGGAGGTCGTCGGGGTCGGCCTTGGCGTGTGCCGCTGCTGCTGTCCTGCCTCGGTGCGACTCGGTTCTGGGGGTGAACAGCAGGCGGCTGGGAGAACCCGGGGTCAGGAGACGAGGGCGCCCGTCTGCCTCCCGCAGCCTCCAGACCCCTTTGTCTGTGAGTCCCGGCTACACGTGGATTGGGAGGGCCTCGGAGAGGTGGGGGTGCTTGTGCCTGTGCTGTGGTCTGCTTGGTCATGGGGAGGTGGCCACGGTGCAGCCCTGTGGTCCTCGCAGCCCCTGTCCCCACGCCTTCTCCCCCTTTCCCCAGGCTCTGCTCTGCGTCAGCATCCACATCAGAGGAACCACGTGCCCAGCCCGTGGCAGGGATGACAGTGCTCAGCTGCTCATACCTCCTCCTCTGCCGCCAGGTCTCCACCTTCGAGGACCTCCGGCCGTACATGCGGCAGTTCGTGGAGCACCTGCAGGAGACGAGCTCGCTGAGGGACGCCGTGGTCATTGAGCAGGTGCCTGGGGCTGCCCCTGGGGGTCGGGCCGTGGCTCCTAGTGATGGGTCCACACCTGGCCGGAGGGTCACGTGGCTCGTCGCTGACGGGCTGTTCTGTTGGGGGAGGGGAGGCACAGGTAGGGGTGTGGCCGTCATTCCTTGGAGGAATCCCTGCCACGTCCCAGTGCTCAGCCACGCCGGGCCCAGGCCGCTGCTGCTAGGTGTGGCCATGTCTCCCTCCTGCTCTCGCTGCTCAGTCAGCGAGTTACCCCTTGGCGCGGTCGGGGCTGGAGGAAGGTGTGTCACCTTTAGGAGGACGAGTTGTATTTGACCTGTAGCCTCCTTGACCCACCCGTTGCGGCTAAAGGTCACTCACCCTCCAAGCAGAGGCCGTTTCCCTCAGCCCAGGCGTCCTCTGCTCGGGCGCCTCTGTGGCTCTTGTGGGATCCTCGTGGTTCTCCAGTCTTGGGGGACAGTCACGTCCGCAGTGATGCGCTGAGGGCTCCCGTGGGTCTGTGGGCAGATGCCGGCCCTCACTTTTTCCCCCAAGAAACTAACCGTAGAAGGGCCACAGGGCCACGGCCCACGCTGCGTGCTGGGCGTCCTCGCGCCCGCCGGCTCAGTCCACGCCCCACGTCTCCCATCTGTGTCCCCAGAGCTCCTCCCTGAACGAGGCCGGCCGCAGCCTGTTCGACTTCTTCCTGCGCTTCGTGCGCAGCAGCGTGGTCAGGGTCGGGGGCAGGTGAGTCGGGCTCGGTGGGTGGCTCCCGGCCCACCCAGGGGTCCGTCGGCATGGAAATGGGAGCGGGCGTGGGCTCGCGGGGTCGGGCGTGTGTGTGGTCGCGTGTCTGGGCCTTGGTCTGTGGGCGCCGTGTGCCGCTGCTGCCGCCAAACTCCAGGTCTCGCAGATGAGTGAGTCTCATCCAGAGACTGTTGTCCCCTCTGTGACGTGACCTCTGGCAGGTGCGGGCGCCGACCCCGTGGCGCAGGGCACAGATTTCCCGTCTGGATGTGGAGCGTGACCTCGAGCTCCGCTCCTCTCATCCCTGCGCTGGGAGCCGCCGCCCGCGTCACAGCACAGGCTCTGGCCCTTTTTTTTTTTTTTTTTTTTTTGAGACAGAGTCTGTTGCCTGGGCTGGAGTGCCGTGGCGTCAGCCTAGCTCATAGCAGCCTCACTCTCCTGGGCTCAAGTAATCCTGCCTCAGCCTCCCGAGTAGCTGGGACTACAGGCATGCGCCACCATGCCCAGCTAATTTTTTCTATTTATGTTTTAGTTGGCCAATTAATTTCTTTCTATTTTTAGTAGACATGGGGTCTCGCTCTTGCTCAGGCTGGTCTCGAACTCCTGACCTTGAGCCATCCTCCCGCCTCGGCCTCCCAGAGTGCTAGGATTACAGGTGTGAGCCACCACGCCCAGCCAGCCTCTGGCTTTTAAGCGCCTGCAGATGACTCTTGTAAGTCATTGCAGCAAAACCCGACGCTTCTGGGCAAGCCTCTGCACAGACCCCGCCCGTGTGTGGGGAGGCGGTGCGGGAGTTGCTGGGCTCACACTGGGGTCATCAGGTTGGCTGTGGACATGGAGACTCTTTCTGGAATTCTCCGCAGGTGCAGACAGCTGTGTGCTAAGCTTTGGAAATTTTCATTAAAAAAAATGACTTTACCAATTATTACATTATAAGAAATTGTTAGCATTTTGTTACAGCAATAATATTTATTAAGATATAATCAGAAATATGGAGAAACAGATATAGCCTGGAGAAGCACGCATTGAAAGTGCGCAGCAGTCATCTTTGACAGGAACATGCCTGTGCACGCGTGTGAACAGCACCCAGTTCGAGAGGGGACTTTGCAGAAGCCACTGGCAAAGTCCCCTCCCCAAGAGAAGCCGCCACACTCCTTTGCCTGGTCATGAGTTTCATTCAGGGGGATCTTGCCGCAATTCAGCGGCCGCGTGGCCGGGCTTCCTCCTTCCCTGGGGTGGAGACTGCGTCGTTGTGCCTGGCCGCGTGGGAGGCCCGTATGCCGCGGCCCTGGGGCGGGGACAGGCCCAGTGCTCAAGTCCCACTATGGCCAGTTCGGCCTCTGGATAAAACAAGCATCTTCACACTTGTGTGGCTCCGAAAGTTGAGAGTGATTCCTGTTTCCACGTCTCGAGCTGAGCGGATTCAGGGGCCGTGTCGGCTCTGTGTGACTCTCGGGCCCGACCCTAGTGTTGGCACATTGGTTGCTGTGCGAGTGAGACCAAGTCCTCCCACGCAGACACGATGTTCACCCTGGAGAGCAGCGTGCCTGCCCTGGAAATGATGTCACTGCGTCTCTGCAGCGGGTGGGCTCGTCTCACCCACAGAGTCGCATCCTGAGCGCCTGGGCCTGGCCGGTGGCCGCGGGGCGCGGGGGCCGCACCTTCTGCTCCGGCCTTCGTGGGACAGGGAGGTCTTCTGCTGTCACTTTGCACAAAGACCTGGCCCTCGTTGGATCGGAGCATTTCCGCGCGTCATCGACATCGCTAAACCGAGGAAAAGGTGCCGGCTTGTGTACATAGCCAGTACCTGTGGGCCACCTGCCTTCACGTGTAGATAAATCACTCAGACATAAACTTTCCCGTCAGTTCAAGTGTCTGGCTGTTTAAACAACCTCCTTGGTTAATAAGCAATTGCTCAGAGAACAGGCCGCAGTCACCTTGGAACTTCGTCTGCTTCAAACCATCCCCAGTCACGGCGACAGCGAGGAGAACCAGGAAGGATGGTCTCTACCTTGGGCGTGGTCAGGTCGTTGCAAGCCGACGGGTCCACTTGGGTGTTGACGTGTGTGCGCGTGTCTGAGTGTGCACGTGTGTGTGCGTGGTGCCGGCCCGCTGGCGCCCCTAACCGCCTCCCGCCCGCAGGTGCTACGTACAGTGCCAGGGCATCCCGCAGGGCTCCATGCTGTCCACGCTGCTGTGCAGCCTGTGCTACGGCGACATGGAGCGGAGGCTGTTTCCCGGGATACAGCGGGACGGGTGAGGCCGCCTCTGCGCTTCTCGCGGGTTTTGTTGGCGTGGGTGTCGGTTTGCCTTTGGCTCATCTGGTGTTTCTGGGACTCCAGATGTCCTGATCGTTTCGCCTTAAAGAACTGGGCAAGGGTGAATCCCCCCCGCTTCACGCTGCAGCCCCGGTAGAACCGCGTGCTCGGCTCGTGGCCGGGCGTGGACTGCGCAAGGCCTCGTGGCAGCTCGGCGATGGGGGGGGCCACACTGAGGCACAGACGTTGAACGAAGCGCTGAAGGGGGCCCCGGTGGGACCCCTCGGGGGGCCTTAGGGAAATGGCTGTGCAGGTGGCGGCTCCCTGTCGCCCGGGGACCCCTCGCCGACAGCCTGGGCTGAGCCCTCCCGGCCCGGGCTCCTGAGCTAGCCCTGGCCTCCATGGTCGGCGCAGCTCCTGAGCGTGGGTCTCAGTGGACTTTTACTGCACAGGTGACATTGTCTGAAATAAGCGCAGGCGACGTGGACAGAGGCGTCGCGCACAGACCTCCCCCGCCCCGCACAGCCGCTTCTTGGTGCCTCTGGGTTTTCTTCCTGGGCATGTTCTAGAAGTCTGGTCTCAATTCCAGCTCATGCAGCTGAGCAAGGCTGTTCTTAGTCAAGGTCAAATTCCGGGTTAGGATGACTTTGTGTACAAGAGACACAAACTACGCTTGGTCACCGCCACGCTCCGGGGCTTGCATGCGGGTCGGCCCCGCGGGACGGGTGCCAGGTGCCAGCTCGGGCTTGGGGTCTCACTCAGGCTGCGCCCGGCAGGGCTGAGGGCCCGGCTGTCCCGGGAAAGGGACCACGCGGCTCGGAAGAGCGAGAGGCACCTGGCCCGACACTAATTTTTCCGGTCACTTTCCCCCTCGAGCCACCCAGCCACCCTGGTTTCCTCCCAGCCGGGCGCAACCCACAGGCCCCAGACCTGCTTCCAGATAACGAGCTGCATTATCGTTAGACGCAGAGATGGCGTTTCCCTTAGACAGAAATTTATGTTTTTGTTTAGCTAATTTGGGAAACTGCTTTATTCTTGCTGGTATAAATGCAAATATTAACTATCTGGGAGGCTCCGTCCCTCGTGGCTGTTGCGTGAGAAGGGAAAGTGAGGCCCGTCCCGCTGTCTCCCGACTGCAGGCTGCTGCTGCGCCTGGTCGACGACTTCCTGCTGGTCACGCCTCACCTGACGCACGCGAAAACCTTCCTCAGGTGAGTCCGCGCCGTGTGTCTGCGCGGGTGCCTCGGTGGCCTGCCTGTGACGACGTGTCCATGTGATGGGGAGTTGCGCTCTGCACCAAGAGAGCCCGTGTGCTGCCGCCCCGCACAGCGTCACTGCGGGCACATGTGCCCACCGTCCTGCATTCTCTCCGCTGATGCTGACCCACAAGAGCAGACAGATGGGGTGCACAGACAGGTGGGGCGCAGTGGCCTTCAGGACAGAGGAGGGCAGCCAGAGGTCCCCTCCCTGGATACACATGCACACGGACTGTGCTGGTGGCGAGTGACCCCCGCAGCGTGGCCACGGGTGGGTGACGGCTCCTGCGCCCTGAGTGAGGCCCCCAGGGCTGCACACGGGCTGCCTCGGCCCGAGACCGCGCCGCCTCTGGGTGGCCCACTCCTGCCCCTGGTGGGCTGTGTGGCTGCGCTTCCTGCCTCAGAGCACGGCGAGGCTGCGAGGTCGCTGGTCACGGCTCCCACTGCAGAGTCGCTCTCTGTGGGTTGTTGGGGGAGGCGGGAGAATTCGGACTTGCTAGATGATGGTGACTTGAGGCCCAGGGGCGGGTCCGGAAGTCGGTTTTTGTGGCTCTAACCAAAACCAGGCCCAGGGTCCTCAGAGCAGCAGCCAGTAGGGTCTGTGGCCTCCCAGGGCCCTTGGGGCCCGTGGGCTTGAGTTAAAGCATGTGATGTTTCCAGGCAGAGAAATGATTGACATTTATAACTGAACTCTCAAAAACAAAAGCCACCACCCAAGAGGTAGTTGCCGGTGGTTAGCTTGGCCGCGGGGCTGTGCGGGGCGCAGACCCACTGGACGCCCCGCCCTCCTCGGGGGCCACGGCGCCCAGTGCACGGTTCTCGAGCACAGCACGCCACGCGGGTGTAAATTCATTAAAATTACGTCAAGACTGACCCAGATTCCGAGCACTGGCCACATCCGAAGCTCTCGGCAGTCACATGTGGCCAGTGGAGGGGACAGAGTGCCGGACTGTTGCTTCTTTGTGGAAAGTTCTGGAAGTGGCTCTGCTGGGAGTGCATGTGGGGAGCCCCCACTGGGTACAGGGCGAGTGGATGTGTGTGCTCAGACTGGAAGAGGCTGACTGCGGGAACTGCTGGTGCGCGGGGGGGCGGACTGAGCCTTGAGCTGGGGCTGGGCTGTGGGAAGGGCGGGGGACACCACTGTCCGCGGGGGCGGAGTTTCCCCTCTGGGCAGGCTCAGTCCACCCCCCAGCTGGCGGGTGAGGCCCCCACACGAGGAGGACAGCCTTTCCCGTGTGACGCTGGCGGGCACAGGCACAGAACCATGCGCATGGCGAGGCACACTCAGGAGAAGAGACCAGGCAGGATGATCATGACGTGTCCAAGAAACAGGGTGAAAGGTGGGATTTGGGGTCCAGATTTAGTTTATTGCAAGCCACGTGGACACAGGGCTGACTGTCACGGGACCACCTGGGCTCCCTGCCCTTCTGGGTCCTGGCTGTCCCGGCGTCCACCCCCTCCTGTCTCTCCTGTGGCGTGGGACAGGTCCTGGGCAGGGCCGTGTCCCCTCTGCTCCCCAGGCCACCTGCCTGGGTTAGGAGCGCTCACGCGGGCGTCAGAGCCCCTCCTGGGCGGAGCCTTCGTCGCGGGCTGACACGGCCTCTCTGCTGTAGGACACTGGTCAGAGGGGTCCCCGAGTACGGCTGCGTGGTGAACTTGGAGAAGACAGTCGTGAATTTCCCCATGGACGATGACACCCTGGGTGGTGCGGCCTGCGTCCAGCTGCCGGCCCACTGCCTGTTTCCCTGGTGCGGCCTGCTGCTGGACACACGGACCCTGGAGGTGTTCAGCGACTACTCCAGGTGGGTGCACCTGGCAGGCGAGGAGCCTCCTTGGCAGACGGTGCCACGGGTTGGCCTGTCCCATTCCTGCGTCGGTGGGGACAGGCGCCCGCTGACCCCAAAGAGTCGGGCCACAGGCTGCCTCCTCTTCCCCCGGGGCAGAAACAGAAGTGAGGGACCCACAGGCGAGCAGTTTCTGTGTGTTTTGGGGAAAGGAGACTGTGGGGCAGCCTGGATCTGGAGACGGAGACATCAGCCCCTTTGACTCATGTCTCGTTCCTGTGAGGGCCGCGACACTCGTCGTGGCCTCTCTGGGGTCGGAGGTCCCTGGTCTTGGCTGGCCCCTCGCGGAGCCCGGGCTACATGTGTGTAGGTCTCTGCACGGGGTGCCGGGGCCCCCGGCGTTGTCTTGTTCCTTACGTCAGTAATTCCAGTTACTGTGACTTGGACAGTGCAGATCTGGACTTTGTTCTTGGGGATTCGCTTTGTGAGGGAAGGGGCAGGTGCAGGCGCTGTCTGTGCAGGTGCCTGGCATGTCCCCAGCCCTTGGTCGCTTCTGCTGCTCCCGCTGCTGAGCTCCACACCGGCCCAGCTCCTTCCGTGCCCACCCCCGTCCCCGTCTCCGGCGTTGGGTGATTTCCAGGTTTCCTGGCTCAGGCTCCCCTGCCTCCCAACTCCGCCCCTTCCCCAGCACCTCCCCAGCACTGACCACGCCAGGTGGCCGTGGACCGTCCACCCACTGTGCCTCCCCCCCATGGAGCTGTGGCCTTGCTGAGGGTGGGCTCCCGTGTCAGCCTCCAGCACAGAGTGGTGAGTGTCATTGAACAACGGACTCTGCACAGAGAGCTCTGCCACCGGGTGGGAGCCGGCGCAGCACAGGTGGGCGGGAGCCGCTTATGGGCCCGGCACTTGCTGGTTCACGCGAGAGGCCACTCGGTCAGAAGGCGGCTTCGGCAGCTCAGCTGCGGGCAGCAGGACAAACCCTCAGGCAACTCCCAGAGCCTTCCCTTGCGTCTGAAGCACACAGCACACGACCCTAAGGGCACGCAGGAGAAAGAAACAGGTACAATGATCAAGAAACGTCTGAACAGGAAGAGTGATACGGTGGGAGGGTCCTGACCAGGTTTCAATCTGCCCCAAACCACGGCTCAGGTGGTAGAACGTGGTGGGAATCGACCAACAGCCGCCGAACCAAGCAGAAGGCCGTCTCTCGAGGGTGTTTGTTACCTGGTGTGCGGCGTGGCCGACGGAAAACAGATTGCCTGGTTTTTCTGAGAAGACTGACTAGAAGAAAAAAAATAGCGTCTCCACCTTACAACATACACCCAGACAAATGCTGGGCGGGAAAGGACAGACAGCAGCGGTGACGTCAGAAACAACCAAACAGCCCTGGAGGAAACGGAGGTGAACGCTCGCGGGCTTGGCGTGAGGACGGACGGCGGGCGGGTCGCGTCCCTAACAAAGCGGTGACTGGTCTCTAACGCGGCCAACTTGAAACCTCCCTGCGCCGAGCGTGTGCGCGCCGCAGCTCATGGCGCTCTGCCGGGTACCGCGTGCCCTCCCAGATCTCAGCGCCACGAGAGACAGATGGCGAAATGGCTCTGGGTTGACATAGAAGTGGCTCGCCTCGGACACCCGGCTGGCTCAGGGCGCGGCGGGATTTGAATCCGGGCCCTCGGCGCTGGGACCCTTGCTGTGCCCACGGGTCTCTGTGCAGCCTAGACTTGGAGGTCCGGGGCGGGCCGGGGCCCGAGCCCGCGTGGAAGCAGCTGCACGTGGATGGACGTAGCCTGAGAAGCACGCGGGAAAGGTGTCGGCCACCAGCCGTCAAACAGACGTGTCCTCGAAGCAACATGCGAGCGACCGCATCCCCCTCTGTCACCTGGGGCGGGAGTCGGGGCGGCCGCGGGGAGGGCCTCTCTGGATAGCAGCTTGCTGTTGAAGTCCCACAGCCTGCCTGTGTTTTTCCTGGTAATCCCACTTCTGGAAGTCTCTGCTGAAGAAATGACACAAGACACATCAGAGATGCTATTTGACTGCGCTCCGGTGCACAGGCGGCGCGACCTGCGTAGGATGTGACGATGGCTAAGCGGCTGTTGGCATGGGAGGAGAAACCTTGTTCTGCCATTAAAACTGAGTTCTCTGAGAACGTCTAATGACGCGGGAAACTTATGTCACCCTGAGCGCGTGCAGAGGCTGGCTGTGACAGCAAGTGTCCCGGTGCGGGCCGCACGTGCCACCTGCGTGCATTGGGGACGCTGGCGCGGCGGGGCGGGAAGGCCAGGCTGGGGGCTCCCCCGCAGCTTCTCATGACTCCCACATGTCGCGCCGCGGGACTGCAGGTCAGTCTCGGCGAGGACGCTATGCCCAGGCGCCTTGTTTGGCCAGAGCTGCCTGGGCCTCCGCCCGCCCGGCATCCACACACCAGTTCTCTGTGCTCCACTCGCAGGGAGCTGGGGAACGGCACCGGGCCATGCCGCCTGCTGCAGGGTGGCTCAGGGCTGGTGGCTTTGCAGTTTGTTGGCGATCGAGGCTTCAGGCTGGCTCCCGTGCAGACTTGATCAGGGCAGGTCGTGAATGAACACGGACGGTGACCACGTCCTGGTACCGTGTGGCTGCGCAGGGTCCAGCCGTGCCGTGAGTGCACAGAGCCCCAGAGGCGTGTTGTGTTTGCTGAGTGAGCTACCCGCACCCCCACCCATCTCAGGCGGTGGGGGGACGGGGGGGAGGCTGTGGAGCTGGGGTGGGGGCGGGCACATGAGTGACGCCCTCCTTGTGTCTCAGCTTCGCGCGGACGTCCGTCAGAGCCAGTCTCACCTTCAGTCCTGGCTTCAAGGCCGGCAGGAACCTGCGTCGCAAGCTCTTGGGAGTGTTGCGGCTGAAGTGCCACGGCCTCTTTCTGGACTTGCAGGTGAGCAGGCCCACGTGGCTGGCGCGGGTTCGGGGTTTGGGAGGTGCTGGCCTGAACATCCACGTCTCGGGCCTGTGGGGCCCGAGTCCCGTTATCGTGTGCGTGTGCATGTGTGGGCGAGTGCATGGGTGTCCACCTGGGTGCAGTACACGTGTAAGCATGTGCATGTTCCAGTGCACATGCCCACAAATGTGTGTTGTGCCTGCGTGTGCACAAGTGCATGCGTGTGGGGGGATGTGTATGCGTGAACGCACCCCGACCACGGGCAGGCATGTGTGCTCACATGTGCGTGAGTGAGCAGGTGTGTGCATGTGTTCGTGGTGGGCATGTACATGCATGTGGGCGTGCACACGTGCTCACATGTGTTGAGGGCCCCTCACGTTCACCCCAGTCAGCCCCCACCCGTCCTCCTCGGCCTGCACCTTCCTGGCGGGGCGGGGGCCCAGGCTCCAAGCTGCAGCCCCTGCGGACGGAGTCCCTGCAGTGGGCCGGGCCCTCGAGGGCACTTGCCTTGCTCCGTCCTGCCTGGGGGCCCGGCTGCCTCTCCCTGGGCCGAGGGGCAGCTTCTCATCAACGTCCTCCTCGTTCCGTTCGCCTGGGTGATAAAGCAAAAAGTCCCGGAGACGGTTCTGACGTCGCTCCCCGTGTGCCTGCAGGTGAACAGTCTGCAGACGGTTTGCGTCAACGTCTACAAGATCTTCCTGCTGCAGGCCTACAGGTGAGCCGCCGCCAGAGGGAGGCGCAGGGCCGGACTCACCCGCGTACGGCCTTCGCTCTCCCGGTGTCTGGGTCTCCGCGGCGAAGCTCTCGGGTTCTAGGAGAAAGCGGTGCCTGCTCACGTTTCCTCTGCGCGGTTCCGCGTCCCGGTCGATGTGGGGGGAGTGCCAGCCTCGGTCCCCGGGCAGGGGTGGCAGCAGAGCTGGTCCCCGCGTCCCCGTGCGCTGACCCCGGACCTGTGGGCCCGTCCTGGGCCGGGGGTGGGCAGTCGGGAGATGCCGTGGGTGCGTCTCAGGGCGGCTTCCAGAGTGGGTGGGGACGGTGGTGCTGTGGCGGGGTGTGGTCCCCACTGGCAGAAGGCGAGGCTGTCACAGGTGGGCGGCGCCGGCCCCCACCCCGTGAGGTGCAGCAGGGCCGTGGGGCTCCCAGGACAGCTCAGCCATCCTCTTTGCTCAGGCCTGACAGTGCTTCTGGAATGTTCCCTGCCCTTGCATGATCCCCTGCCGAGAATCAGGGACAAGGTGCGGTGGTCCTTGCTTGGGTCTGTGCAGTGTCTGTGCTGTCCCGGCCTCTGATGGGAACGTTGCCACCGTAGGTTGCGCATGTCCCTGGGAGGCTGGACACTGTTGTTCATTAACTGGCCACTGCACCCGGCCACAGGGACACAGAAGGGGACTTTGCTCTCGGTGGTTCCAGTGGGGACAAGCCCCAGGTGGCTCGGTGACGGGGCTGAGTCACTGACAACTTTGTCGCGGAGCGAGGGGCTGGTCTGCGGAGGCCGCATCAGGGCAGGGGCGGGAGCCTCCACGGACCCAGCCTCCTGTGCCGTGGCCTCCCACGTGGGCGGAAGGGAGCTGCGTGGCAGCAGGAGAAGGCTTCGCCGGCAGATGAGCAGCGTGGGTGTGGGGTTGCTGGGCCGCGCGTGAGGCCGTCCGTCCGTACTGCTGCCCAGAGTCCTCTGCCAGCCTGGTCCAGGCTCCCGGGGAGGTTCCCACTGCAGTGTTGATCCCAGAACGCCGGCGCCTCCCTTCTTGAGCAAGGGCCACGCAGCCCCGAGGCGTGACTGCGGAGTCTGGGTTCTGGCTCAGCTTGTCCTGTGTCCGCCTCTCCCTGCAGTCACCGCCGAGGGGCGGAGGCAGCCGTGACAAAGTGACTTTGGGCCCCAGGCCCCGCCGGCTGGGCCTCCTGTGTGATGAGCTCAGGCTGCCGGTGTGCCCAGGCACGGGCTGGGCGCCCTTTGAGGTCCCAGGGTCCACGAATCACCCGCTGCTGCTCCCGTGTCCAGCATAGCCTCACCCGCGTTTCCCCGGGCCCCTCGTGTCCAGCCCCCGTGGAGGGCGTGGCTGCCGGGGGGCTGCCCTCCGGCCCCGGGCCTTGTAGCCCCTTGGTTAGGGCCGGTGTAGCCCCGGGACAACAGATGCGACGGCTGCAGCCTGCCCCGTCCCGGCTGGATGTCGGCTGCTTCCAAGTGTGGGAGTGTCAGGCCCAGGGGAGGCCCAAGAGCCCCGCTGCCCTGGAGGCCGGAGTGCAGGATATACGCTGACCTGACCGCACAGGCAGCCCTGGAGCGGCAGGTGAGGCTGTGCTGGTCTGCGTGGCACCAGGGCGCCGTCCGGCTGGGGCCCCCTGACCATTAGCAAGCAGCTATGTTTCCCGTTGGCAGCGGGTCCTCCTTCCAAACATGATGTTTCTCTCCTGGGTCAGTAGCGTGGCCCTGAACCCTAACCCCTGACCCTGGAACCTTGGCCATGTTATATGTCTTTAAAAAATATCTGTAGGCCTGAATTTTCTCATTGGTCAGTGGGACAGTACTTCCACCTACATAGAAATGTCACGGGCAGAAGCCAGATCGCAGCCTTGACAGACTCGCTCTCCCGTGACTCCAGTGGTCAGTGAGGCCAGTGCACAAGGGGAGAGCTTGTCATAGGGTCACATGCATATACAACACATGTGTGCACATGCACACAGACATGCTCATGTGCATTTATACGTAAGTGTGCACATTCATACACAGGGCACACATGCCTGTACATGCAGTTGTACATGCCCACGGCATGCACACAAACACGCACTCATGCCTTCACGCATACATGCGCACCTCTATACACGGGCGTGCACGCACACACACACGTGAGCCCACTCTAACCAGAAGGCCTCTCCTGCCCTCAGGTTCCACGCCTGCGTGCTGCAGCTTCCGTTTAACCAGCAAGTGCGGAAGAATCCCGCTTTTTTCCTGCGTGTCATCTCCGACACGGCCTCCCGCTGCCACTCCATCCTGAGAGCCAAGAACGCAGGTACGGGCAGGGGCACGGTCTCTGTGCACGGACGTGTAGGTCAGGGAGGGCTGCCAGAGCCCTGGGTGCCCAGAACACGCGTCACGGCCCTCATGTGGGGGGCGTTTCCGTCTGCTCCGGCAGGGGCGTCCCGCGCAGACCCGCTACGCGCCCCGTCCACACTGCGCAATCCCCTTCCCGGCGCGCAGGCTGGCAGGAGCCCTGGGAGTCGGGCTTAGCATTCTCACCCTTCGCCACGTCTGGCAGCGGCTTAACTGCTCACCGCTGGCCTCGCAGTGTGGGGGACTGTCCCGCAGGACTGGCCGCCGTCCTCCCCTCCTGCACTCTGAACCACAGCAGGGACGCCCCCGCGGGCCGCCTCCTGTTAGTCCGCGGCGGGCTTGAGTCTCCACTCGGTGACGCTCTGGGGCCTCCGCACAAACCCAGGCCGGGGTCGGGTGGTCGGTCGGGCAGCGGCGCCGTCACCTCAAGAGTGGAAGCCACCAGTGGCCTTCTCTGCTCTGGGCCACTGTTCTCCGGCTCCCGGCGTCTCCTCCGTGTCGTGATGTTTCCCGTCAGTCTGAGAGTCAGGCCAGGCCGCATCTCCGTGGTCCCGAGTGTGACATTTTACTTTTTGTTCAGTTATTTCCATTCTGTGGGAATTCCCCTTGGAGAAGCCACAGAAATTGCCTTGGTCGCCAGAGTCCCTGGGTGCCTGTGCTGGGGCATCCCTGGGAGGGTGTCGTTCTGTCCCCGGGCCAGGCTGTCGGGAATGCCGGCAGCACGGAGGCGGCTCGAGGGGAGCTGGGCCGGGGCTGGGCAGGGCCTCAGCCTGTGTTTGCCCCCCAGGGACGTCGCTGGGGGCCAAGGGTGCCTCCGGCCCCCTTCCCCGTGAGGCCGTGCAGTGGCTCTGCCAGCGAGCCTTCCTGCGCAAGCTGGCACGGCACCGTGTCACCTACAGGTGTCTCCTGGGGACGCTCAGGACAGGTAAGGGGGGCGGGGGTGCATGCTGGCCCGTGGCGCCTGGGGCTCTGTCCTGCGCGAGCAGTGTCGGCTGCTGCTGAGGTGCAGCCCCCCGCAGCAGCCCCAGGGGACCGAGTGCGGGTGTCCCGAGGGACGGCTCCCGCTCCCTGCCTGGCATTCTGACCCTTGACCTACATACTCAAACAGGGTCCGCAGCCCCTCAAGTCTGTCCCAAGCGCCCCCGTGCCTGCCCCCCACTGCTGCCTGGCCTTGGGGGGGGGTCTCTGCCCCTTCACTGGGGCTCCCCCGCCTGGGCTGCGTGGGACACCGGCCGCCTACCTAGAGCAGAGTCTGACTTGGTCTCCCTCCCGCAGCCCAGGCGCGAGTGCAGCGCAAGCTCCCCAGGGCTACGCTGGCCACCCTGGAGGCCGCAGCCGACCCGGCCCTGACCACGGACTTCAAGACCATCTTGGACTGACGGCGGCGCCACCTGCCACTGGGAGGAGGAGACGGTGCCAGCAGCTGCCACGCCCAGCTCCACATCCAGAG
Source organism: Lepilemur ruficaudatus (assembly GCA_963574885.1). Classification (NCBI taxonomy): domain Eukaryota; kingdom Metazoa; phylum Chordata; class Mammalia; order Primates; family Lepilemuridae; genus Lepilemur; species Lepilemur ruficaudatus. The sequence continues at coordinate 62,874 of CAUYRT010061028.1, forward strand.
GGGCTGCCCACACCGCGGGCGCTGCTGGGAGGCTCTGGCCACTCTCCTGACCCTGGTCTGCGCTGCATGTGGGGTGGGACTCCTCCTGATGTGCTCCTTCCCGTGGGGGTCTGGCCCTCCTGGGGTCCTCAGAGGAGCAGAGCCTGCCAGGACCCGCCAGTGCCGTTGTCACCAGGAGGAAGCAGGCGGGCGTTGGGCCTGTCCATGCCAGGCGGGAGGATCCCCCCAGCCCATAGCGTTGGGACCTCCGTCGCCACCTCAGCGCCGGGCTGTCTGGGAGGCCCTTGCGCCTTTGCACCAGCTACGTGGCCACGGCTGGAGCCACGCAAGGCCAGCGCTTGGGGTGGGTGCGGCTCCGTCCTGCGGCCCAGGTCTGCCCCAGGGGCAGCGCCCCCCAAGCTGCATCCAAAGTCCGCTCCTAACTGAGCTTTCCTTGAAAGCACAGGCCTGGCCCCACCCGGCCCTTGGGCACACCTGCCCTCGGGTCACTCTTACTACCTGGCTGCTTCCAGCTGGGTCCTCCCTGTCACCCCAAGGACCCGCTGCTGAAGCACCCACCCCCCAGCCAAACCCACCAGACTCGCCGGTGTCCCTGTACCTGCCAGCACTGGCCCCGTCCAGCCTGCCCCGGCAACCTTAGTGGGGATGCTGGTCAGGACCCTGGAGCTCTGGGGCCGTAGAGGTGACGAGGGTGCCCTGTGCACAGTGGGACCCCGCGCCGGGCGAGGGCTCCGTGGGTGCCACCATGGGCAGCTATGGGAACAAAACGTCGAACCTTTGGGTTCTCAGTTTGCACAGCATCTGGGGCGTGAACCCCAAGGCAGCCCGCGCAGGCGCCGTCACGTGCAGTCACAGAAACGCACGCGTGGGGTGGGGTGCGGCCAGCGCGGCCTGGCTGGCGTCCAAGGGTGTCCAGTGGTATAAGGCAGGAGGGGACGGATGTGGGGACCCTGGGCAGCAGCGGGTCCCGGCAGGTGAGCAGCAGGGCCTGGCCCAGCCCCCACCCGCCGGCAGCCGTGGACCCTCGGCAGGGCGCCCGGGACGTGGGCAGCACCGTCCTTTACGAAACCCCGATGCCGCCTCCTGAGCACCCGGCTCAGGCTGAAAGTCGCAGTTCTCCGGCCATCGCCTTCTGAGTGGCCAGGCGATCTGGATCGTTCTGGAGGGTCCTGTCAGGTGGGGTGGTGGAGGGCCGTGGACACAGCAGGGTGGCGAGGGTGGTGAGCCCACCTCCCGTGTGTCCTGCTCTGCCTCCGGACTCCTGGCCGCTGGGTGGGCCCTGGGCACACGGTGGAGCTGGACAAACGCCCTTCAACAGATGGAAAGAGCCAGAAGGACCACGGGACACGTGGGGCAGCTAAAAGGTGTGGTCTTGTGCGAAGGAGCAGCCCCCCACGGGGTCGGCTTGGGCGGCAAGAGGCCTGGCTGAGCCGGCTGCGAGGCGCATAGTGAGCAACTTGGGGACGCCCCGCGTGTCCCTGGCGGCCTCGGCTGTGGCCTGGTCCCCTTGGGCGTGCCGGGACAGGGTTCCAGCGTGGCTGGCTGTTGCCTTAAGGAGTGTCCAAGTGGCTAGTCCACAGGGCATCGGACGTTCCTGGCGCCTCCACACAGGTGAGCAAACGATGAGGGCCTGCTGGTCCTTTGCCGCTATAACCAGGAGAGGAGCTGCTATGGCCACGCTGAGCAGAGGTCACTTGGCCAAAGGCTAGACAGGATAAGGCAGGGACCCCGGAGCAGGGGCACCGCTGGGCGTACGCCAAGCTTACCTGCCCTGGCGTGGCTCACACAGGTCACAGGCCAGTCGGGCCACTGTCCACTTGTCCGTCTTCCACGTGGTTCCCGCCGCCGTTTCTGTAAGCGCGCTGGTTGCCGTTCCGTCGAGGATCAGGTGTGTGTGCACTGAAGCGTCAAAGTCTCGAAAAGGTGTGTGCTCTGCTGTGGCCTAGCTGCGTGCCCATCTGACTTCTTTCTTCTCTCTCTCTCTGAAACCACTGCGTAGACTGTCAAATCTCGGGGCAAAATGAAAATAATGAAATTTTAAAAGGGGAGAAAAACCCTAGTTCTCTGGGCTTCCCTAGACCTGAGCTTCGTGTGAGGCTCATTCGCTTGCGTGTTCCGCACACGGACATTTGTGGAGCAGGTAGGGTCCCCGTCGCACGGGGGTGAAAGAAGCAACCAGGGTGGAGGATGTGGGTGAAGCCAGCCAGGCCCCTGCAGCCCCTGGACCCTTAGCGTTGGTGCAGCGCCCGGCGCCGGGACGCTCCCACGAGGGTGCTGGGGGTAGGCAGTGCCTGGCTGTGGTGGGCTGCAGATCCCCGACCCTGCCCGAGCACGTCCTGGTCCCCGCACCCTGGGAATGTGTTACCTGATGTGGCAAAGGGATATCGAGGGTGCGGATGGGACCGAGGTTGCAGTCAGCTGACCTGAGACAGGGAGGTCACCTTGGGGTCTGGGGGGGCCGATGGAAGCACAGGGTCCCTGGAAGTGGCAGGGTGGGTCCTCCGGCCTCTGTTGGCCTGAGGTGGAGGAGGGGCCCAGGCCAAGCACCAGGGTGGCTACCCCAAGCTGGAGAAGCAGCTGATCCGTCCCCAAGAGCGTCCTGAGGGTGCACAGCCTGCCGCTGCCCAAGTGTCAGCCCAGGTAGACCCAGGCAGGTGTCTGGCCCCCAGAACTGTGAGACACGTCATTCTTGTGCAGCCACTGAGTCCTGGTGACGTGGCAGTGCATAGAGAGTAAACACAGAGCTCCTGCCAGGGCGAGACCTCGGCTCCGTGCCTGCAGCCCAGCCGGGGCTGTGCCTAGAGCAGCAGGATCTCTCCTTCCTACCAGTTGCCTGGGGGTCCTGGTGGGTACGGGTGCTGGGGCAGGGGCTTCTGCAGCTCCCGGGTGGCCTGAGGCTGGTGTGGCCCTTGTGCTGAGGCAGGGCTAGAGGCTCCTCTGCCCAGCCCGGGTGAGACCATGTGTGAGGCCGGGTGTCAGGCACTCCCATAGCCCAGAGGAAGGACACATGCGTCTCCACAATGCCGTCTGGGCACGTGTCCAAGGTCTGTCCTCCTGCAGCTCCGGAGAGCGTCAGGGAGAGGCTGGGTCCCCCTTCTTAACCTCACAGCAGGCAGCACAGAGCAGAGCCGGGTGGGTGAGGGGCCTGCTCTTCCCTCGGGGACATAGCACAGAGCCCTTGACCTGACATCTGCAGCTGCAGGTCCCCACCCTAGCTGGGACTGGAGGCTCAACTTGGGCTCAGGGCCCAGGCCCACGCGTGGTGGGGGGGCTGCTTCCCTGCAGCTTCCATACTCTTCCTGCCTCCTTCCTGGGGTGTGGGCGCCCAGGGGCCCTGTGGCTGAGCCCAGCTATGTTTTCATGAACTGCCCTGGGGGGGTTAGTGACTGGCTGACTCAACCCTGGGCTCTCCCTCCACATGCCCAGGTGGCGATGCCCACCTGCCTCTGCGCTGGTCACCCTGGGCTGTCTCCACCCAAGCAAGGGCCAGCTCTCCAGATGCAGTCCTAGCCTCAGACCCGGAAGGAACGGGGCCGGCAGGGAAGTGCCTAGGGTCCAGAGGGCACGCGTTGGGGAGCGCTGCGTGGGGGTCGTGTCCGTCTCTGGGGTCGGCTGGTCTTGCTTGCGGCCGGCTTTATTTCCAGGTCAACACTGCTGCCCCTGAGAAGGGGTGAGTTCCTGGGGCCTGCCAGTGCTCTACTCCAGCCACTCTGGTTGGGCAGTAGAACGTTCTGTTCTTGTCCCAACCCCAGCCAGCCTGAGGTTTTTCCCAAAGGCAGGGGACAAACGGAAGGTGCCTGTCTGTGGGGTGTGGTCAGGCAGGGTGGGCTGTTCTCCTGCAGCCTGGCTCTGGGCTCTCCCCCAACCCTGAACATTCTCAGAGTGTCTGATGGGGGCAGGTGTGCCCCTGCCTTCGCTGGGCCACCGTCTGTGCACCTGCTGTCCACCTGCTGGGCCACCCCCGCCCATCCTCCTCTCCACCCACCTGTGCCCACAGCTGTGCCAAGTGCACGGGCAGAGTGGGGTTTTCTGAAGAGGTGAGTGTTCATTGGCCCTCCCTGTCCACCCATCACCCCTTCCTCTCTCGGTAGCTGAACAAAGACCCCAAAGCTCCAGGGTAGGGGTCCAGACACTGCTGTGTCCAGCCCCTCCCATGCACAAGGTGCTCCCTCCAGCCCTTTTGCAATGCCCCACACCCAAAAGTCTGGTCTGGGTGGTAGTAAGAGCCATCCACAAAGCACCCTAGTTATTTCCAAAATGTGGTTTTGACGTAAAATATGAGCTCAGATATGTCTGAGTTGCTTGTGGGTCTCCCTGCTTGCCAGCAGCTGTCATTCTTGCTCAGGGCCAATGGCAGGATTCCTAGTCCCTGTGGTGAGCTTGGGAGGGCGTCCCGGGAGCTGCCTTGGAGACCCAGGCCCTTGGATGTGTCTGCTTCTGAGCAGGGCCCCGCCTCTGCTCCTGGGAGCTGGAGACACTGCCGTGGAAGACACCGCCATGGAGGACACCTGTTGCTTTGACCCTTCCCCACTTGGAGGCTTTCCTTTGGAGAGCTACCCCGCCTGCCTCCTACATGCCAGGCCCAGCCAATCCTGCACTTTGAGAGGGAAGCATCTTGCCTGAATCATGAACCAAAAGATGTGAAACATCCATGGAGCAGCCCTACTTAAGAAAGATACCAAAGGGCAGAGGTGAACAGTGGACAGAGATTCCTGTGGGTCCTGTGAGCTCCTGGATCCAGCAGGACCTGAAGCCCACCCGGGGACGTGGTGACTTATGAGAGCCAGCAAATGCCCTTTGCTTGAGTCTACTTTGTGCTGGTTACAGTGGGGTGAGGACTGGCTGGCAGGGGAAGGCACCAGGCTGCAGTGACGCTCCCAGGAGGCAGGATCGGGAGGCTGAGCCCAGGGTTCCCTGCCGGACTCTGCATTAGCTCCAACACCCAGGGACTCTGTGTGGTGTGTTCTTGCCTCATGACAGGTATGGGATGCATCATGATTGCAGGATGGAAGGACAAGGTGCAGGACTCACCCCTACAGTGGGCTGAGGATGCACTCCAGGTGGGGGACACTCTGGAGCTAATTCTCCGTGTAGCACCCAGGTCTCTGTGGGCAGGCGGTGGTGGCTGCGGGGTCTGAGTTGGCTGTGGGTAAGGTCATACAGGCACAAAAAACCTGTCACGGCCACTGATAATTTCGAAGGATGAGTGTGGCTGTGGCTTTCAGCACCATGGACAGGGATGCCCAGCCTGGCACGTATTTAAAAGGCCAAGACGGGGTCTGGGTGTTCGCGGGGGCTGTTCCTGGCAGCAAAGTCAGGGGTCCCCACGGCTCTGTGGCAAGTCACAAGCAAGCCTGTGTCCAGCGCCGGTGCTCTGGACCTGACCCTGGTGCTCCCTGAGGAGGCAGCAGGTGTGCGCGTGGTGGGCAAGGAGCCGGCCGGGCTCCCCCCAGGGCTCCGTAGTGCGGCGGGCATGGCGGGCCGTGTGACTCGGAGGGAAAGTGAATGAATGAGTGCCTGACCCCTGGGAGAGTGGGAACCTTCAATATCACCGTTTGTACCTTTTTTTTTTTTTTTTTTTAGACAGACTCTCACTGTGTTGCCCAGGCTAGAGTGCCGTGGCGCCAGCCTAGCTCACAGCAACCTCACACTCCTGGGCTCAAGCAGTCCTACTGCCTCAGACTCCCGAGTAGCTGGGACTACAGGTATGCGCCACCATGCCCGGCTAATTTTTTTTAATATTTTTTTTTAGTTGGCCGATTAATTTGTTTCTATTTTTAGTAGAGACGGGGTCTTGCTCTTGCTCAGACTGGTTTCGAACTCCTGACCTTGAGCGATCCACCCGCCTCGGCCTCCCAGAGTGCTAGGATTTGTACCTTCTTAACAAACACAAATTTGACAGTTTGGGAAAATTAAAATGGCAAAATGCAGTGTTTCTCGGAAATACTGTCAGGAAGAGCCGCAGCTCCAGCCGGACCTCAGACTCCGCACTGGGACCCCTGACCCCGACCCCTTACCCTGGACCCCAGATGCCGCTCGGTGGCTGGTGCTTCCTGGGAGTGTCTGTCCTGAGGTCTCAGCTGAGACAGACCTGGGGCCCTGCCGCCTGCGAGCCGCGTGTGGGGGCGACGCCTGCCCCTCCCCGGGACCCAGAGCCTGGGTGCGGGCAGGGCCCTGGGGCCAGGCTGCCCGCCGGAGCCAACACGGACACGAGGCTCTCCCCGGCGACTTCCAAGACACCGAGGCCCGGCACCTGCGCAGATCCCGCACCTGTGCATATCAGGTGCCTGCGTAGACCGGAAACATGCGCAGACGCCGTAGGCTGTCCTCTAAGGCAGCCGGGACTCCCAGCCACTGTACTGAGACGCGCTGACCGCCCAGTTGTTGGGTGCCGAGCGGGACCTGGGGGCGGCACCGATGCAGGCCCCGGGGACCCGCGCTCTCGGTTCCGACGCGGAAGTCGGGAAAGAGACCACGCAGGCTCAGTGGGTAGTGTGCATGCGTATATATTGAAGCGGGATTGTCGGGCGGGGCAAAGCCGGCTTCCCCCAGCCCTGGGAGGCCACGCCCCATCCGTGGCGTCAGCGCGTGTCCGTGTCTTTGTCGGTATCCTCATGCTGTCGCACCTCCCTGGGCCTCCACATCCATGGGCGCCGGGCAAGCAGCTGGGCCAGCGCGGCCACCAGGACGCACAGCGTGGGCAGGAGGGACAGCAGCGCGCAGGCGGCTAGCACCCAGCCCGGGTAGCGCTTATCCTGCCGCGCTGGGAACCGCTCCTGCGGGGGAGTGCGGTCAGCCGGGCGCCGGGCAGGCGCTGCCGGACCACGCCCCTGCAGCGGGAGGCCTCGCCTCGTCCCTTCCGTGTGAGGGGGGAGAGGAAGCCCCAGCCAGCGCCAGGGGCCAGGCCACCCTGGGCCAAGGCCTGGGGGCATGCGTAGAGCCTCTCTTGGGCATGGGCATGTGAGAGAGGCTTGGGGTCTGTTCTAGGGCTGGAGGGGTTCCCACCAGGACCTACGTATTGGGGGTTCCAGGCCCTGTAGCTCGGGGGCTTCTGGGCCAGGAACACGATGTAGGCCACAAAGATGGTCAGCAGCAGCAAGGGGCTGACCAGCGCCCAGGACACCCTCCAGTAGAGAGCGGGCGGACTCCCGGTCATCCACGCGATGTCGTCACAGAACCTGCGCAGACGGGGCTCAGGCTCCGCAGCTGCCGCGTGACCCACTCAGGGCTGAGCAGCACAGGCCTGGACCCACGCCCGGGCCCCCCACCTCTCCGGCCCCCCGGGGCAGCTATGGGCTGTGTCTTTGCCCACCAGCCCCCACCCGGTCCCAGCCTGGCAGGGCCCCAGAGGAGCACTTGGCCGGGAGACAGCTCACCGTTTCATCCCGTAGACATAAACCACCCCAACGACCTCGAGGAAGGCAAGGATGATCAGGTTCAGGGAAGCGGCGAAACTGTCGAAAATCTCGAGCCAGTAGTTTCCAGACTGCAGCGTGAAGCAGGTGGCCAGCAGGAAGCAGACCAGGCAGGCCAGTCCTGGGCGGGCAGCAGGGCAGGGTCAGGCTCCCGGTGTCTGAGTGGGAGACTCGGTCCCTGCCCCGGGGCCTTCCCCATATAGTGCCCAGAGAGCAGAAAGGACCCGTTCAGGAAGGGAATTGGGGGAGGGGAAGCCTCGCCGGCCCCCCTCCACTGTGGCTCCCCGTGACGATCTCCAGTGAGGAGGAGCCCGTCCGTCCTTCCCCTGGGACTCAGACGCGGCTCCTAGCGCTCCCCACTGCGGGGGGGGGCTGTCTGGCCAGCAGGTGGGCACGGCATCAGGACAGTGGCCATGGGCCCTCCAGGGTGGCTGAGCCGCCTGCTCACCAGTCAGGGCCTCCTTGGGGACCCATCTGGGCATGACCCCCATGTCCAGCAGTGGCGCGATGACCGCCTCCATGTTCCCGAACATGGACGACAGGCCCAAGGCGAACAGCATCCCGAAGAAGAGGATGGCCCAGGCAGGCGCCCCAGGCATGTGCACGACGGCCTCCGTGAAGATGATGAAGGCCAGGCCTGGGCCCGCTGCGCTCTGCAGCACACGGAGCCCCAGTGTGTGGTGGGTGCACACGCAGAGGCGATTGGGAAGACAGGTGGAAGGTGCAGCCCCCACAGGCGAGTAGGCAAGGTGCCTGGGGCCTGGGTCCCGCGCCCTGCACTGCCGCCCCGGCACCAGCCTCCTGGCCGTGGCTGCACATCCCGAGCCTGTGCCCCTGGGCCCTGAGTGTGGCCAGACCCGCTCTCTGGGGTCAGCCCGGCCCCCAGGCCCGCTGGGCAGGGGCGCTGCCAGACAGCTGCCTGCGAATCCCGGTGAACTGAGGCAGAGAGATGGGCTGGGTCGTGATTTATGGTCTTTGGGGCAGGCGGGGTCTGTGGGAAATGCCCGCAGCCGTCTGCAGCGAGGCATCGCCGTGTGCCCTGTGCGGGGTGCTGGGTACCTTGTCCAGAAAGTCTTCCAGGTGGCAGGCCTTCAGCGAGAGCCGGGCCACCCTCTCCGGCTGGGTGGTGTTCAGATGTGCGAGGGCGGCCAGGTAGCCGTCCCTGGAGATGCTCTGCTCCGGGAGATCAAATTCGTTGATGAGGCCGAGGATGTTTCTGTGGGCAGAGGGGGCTGCTAAGCACCGGCTCTCGGCCCCTCCCACAGAGTATCTGCAGTAGCCCCTTGGTCGTGCATCCCAGATGGCTTGGTCCCTCCTGGCCCCTGCTGGGGTGGCACGGGCTCCTGCAGGGGCTGACACTGGGTGGGGACCCTGTTTACACCATGTGCGCAGGGGAGGGTGGGCTATTCTCAACCCCCTGGGCCTGGAAGGGGGATGCTCCTCTGGGGACAGTGGGCTGGTGGCAGCATCCTCGCCATGCAGGCTCGGAGGCCCTGTGTCCAGGCTGGGGGACGGGGGTTTGTGGGACAAGGCCCCAGCTGGCTGCCCCACCGACCTCCTCCCGCCCATGTAGGCTCATCCTATGCTGGGCTCACAATTCCGGCACAGACACCCTGGGGAGCAGACCCAGGCCCACCAGACCCCCTTGCAGGCTGCAGCTCTGCTCGGAGCTGTCCCGAGGAGAGCGGCTCTCCCTCCACCCATCCACCCATCCACCCACCCCAGCCTCACTCGGCCTGCGCGGCCAGTGTAGTGGCTCCACAGAGCCAGCAGGGGATGCAGTCATGCTTTCCATGTTTTGCACTTTTTCCTGGGGGGTCTGTCTGTTTCCAGTGCCCTGGCCGGGCGGTCCGAGGTGATACACATGCGGTCAATGATTCTGAGCATGAGAGGATGCACCTTGCAGAGCAGATGTGCCAGGTGAGCGCGCACCATTGTGAGTTTGACGTCAGTGAGCCGATGATGCAAATGACGCAGAAACACCTACGCGAGGTTGCGTGTTGACCCGTCGATGGACACGTGACCAGAACCCAACCCTGCATTTCCCCAGGGGCGGAAGTGCAGCGCTTGCTGACACGGGGTTTGTGCAGACATCACAGGACAGAGGAGCCGGGAGTGATGAGACCCGACTGCACCGTGGTCCGGGGCTACTATCGCTGGCTTTGGCTGACGCAGCACGAAAGGCCCCGGGCAGGACATGACCACTTGGCTGACGTCCTGCAGGAAGACGAAGGTGCTCTCACCGCATTCGGTCTTGATGTCTCACTCCCTGGAAGAAGCAGGAAGAGCCGTCCCCTCTGCTCTTGCTTGTGGGTCCTGCAGTTTGCTGGGCACGGGCACCACGGCCTCTCCAGAACTTTCCTCGAGGAGCATACAGGGCTCCTGGAGCTCCGGCGTTCAGGCTGCATGTGGAGCAGCTGCCCCGGCCTCTCCGCCTCCGTCTGCACGGATGTGCGTGTGTCACCGCCGCAGCACTGGGACGTTCAGGGCCGGGTCATCCTGCGTCCTGGCACTGCAGGGCTTGAGCAGAGCCAGATGCCAGGAGCACCCCCTCTCCGCCCCCGGCTGAATGTCCCCTGCTGAGGACAGAGTCGCCCCCACGTTAGCGGGACCTGCTGGTCTGCCCCACGAACCCGCAATGCTGAGACGCGTCTGAGGGCTGCGCGGCAGCATCAGAAGCCCTAACAGCGTCATCCTCCCGACGGTGCAAGCCCAGACGCGATGGCCCCCAGGGCTACCAGATGATGCAGATGGTGCCTTTTATTCCCCCTCAGTCCTGGAGAAGGATGACATCTGGAGTCACAGCGTCTTGGGGCCACGCGCCTTCCCAAGGCCCCAGGCGTCCTTTGGCTTGTAGCCACGTCGCTTCAGTCCCTGCCTGTCTCCGCGCGGCCTCTGCCCTTTGTCCCTCCCCTGTGTCTCAAGTCTCCTGATGAGGATACAGGCCCCCCCCCCACCCCGCTCCTGGATGACTCATCTGAACTCTGAAGTTTCATCCGCATGGACCCTTTCCCAACCGGACCGTGTTCTGAGGTTCCAAGTGGACCTGAACTTTCGGGGGACGCCATTCCCCCCCTGCCTTGCAGAAGTAAAACACACCCCATGCTGCCTCCATCGGCGATGTGGGGTTCCGGTGCAGCCATCGCTGGCTGTGCCCCGCAAAGCCCCTTGCGGCACCTGCACTCACCTGTCCAGGCACTGCCCGTGGTTGTTGGTGGCCTTGAACCCCAGGATGGAGAAGATGGTGATGGACGCGTACAGGGAGGTCATGCTGTTGACCAGGGCGATGGCCACGGCGTCCCTCTTGCAGTTGTTCCTGGGCACAAACACACCCAACCACGGGGCTCTGTGGGTCGTAACTGGGCTGCCTCCGGGGAGAAAGGGAGGACGGACGGGGCTTCCCTCCTCGGCCCCCACCCGAACCTGCCGCCAGCCCTGTGGTCTCAGGATGGGCTAGACCCCTGCCCCGGGGCCCTCCGCACAGACCCAGCTCATGGCTGCTGAGGGTCTGAGACTCAGAACCCCCCAAAAGCTTTTGGGGCGACAGGGAGCTGAGGCAGGGCACCCGTGGAGGGCCTGGCGTGCAGATTGTCTGAGATCATCTCTAAAGGAGAAGTGCACACAGAACGCTTGCATGTGCGTTCAAGGCAGTAACGTGTAACTCTGGGGTCCCGACTCTGTTTTACCATCAGCAGAGCTGCTCACGTCTGCACCTGTGTGGCCTTGAATCTATTTTGGGCAGCTATCGAGGTCGGAACACTGTGTTTTATGCTTTTATGGCCTCGTGCGTCACACACATCTCGGGTGGACCGTGCCCAGGTACAGCCCGCCTCCCTGCAGCGGCCCCAGGAAGCTAACGTGGCCCTGACCACGCCCTCTGGGGACGCAGGTCTCGGTGATCGTAGAACCCAGAGGTCTTTGGGAGCCCACAGTGCAGCGTGAGGGTCTAGCTCAGATCCACACTGGGCCACCCTCCATCCCACAGTAGGATGCCGAGGTCAAGACGTGCTTGGTGCGTCCCCCGAGCTTCCCTGGCTGGGTGCTGTGGCTGCACAGGGGTCACCCCGAGTAAGTGCCCACCTGGGCGGGTTATAACTCGCAAAGGCGATGTGTCCTCCAAAGGCCAGGGACAGAGAGAAGAATATCTGGGTGGCCGCGTCCAGCCACACGCGGGGGTTCTGGAGAGTTTGCATCTGGAACGAGTCAGGGACACCATCTCTCACTGCAGGCAAACCCCGCCAGCCGGTGGCTCTGACTGTTCTGGAATGTTTCCAAGGCTTCCTTTGGGCCATTCTGGGTGCAATCTGCTCAGACACTGGCAACAGTTGAGGACCCCGCAGGAGCGTCCAGCCATGGAGCGGCAGCTCTGACGCGCACACAGCAGCTTTCCCGCCGGGTTGCGGCCCCGTGAGGACCGGGTGGATCGGAGCCTGCTCATTCTGGGCAGGTCCACTCTGCCCTCAGACCAAGGCCCCCCTGGGTAGGGGTCACCACACATGGTGCTGAGTGTTGCCACCTCTGGGGGTGCCTGGGGAAGCCCCCAAACCTGTGGTTCAGCTGGGTCTCTGGGCAGACGAGCTGGCACCCCACTGCCCACCCTCGCGCCAACCCCAGCACCACCCTCGGGTGCTGGGCAGGGAGTGCCATGTGTTGGGCACTGTGGGATGCTCTAGCAGGGTGCAGGCCTGGGTAGGCCCAGGATCCCGTGGCTCCTAGGTGGGTGCGTGCAGCCGGACAAGGCCCTTGGTGGTGTGGGGTCCAGGGTGGGGGCAGCAGGTCTCCAGCTGGCCTCTCCCTGACCCTGACACCAGTATCCACCAGGTGCCAGAGTCCACAGATCCCAGGTTCACCCGAAGCCTGACCTTCCTGCGGCCCCTGAGGCTTTCCTCCCCTCCCCTACACTGCCCTGAGCTGCTTGCCCCTCGAGGGGATGGGACGGACCCCTGTGGCTCTGGGCTCAGCTGTAAGACCCACTTACGTTGGGCGTGAACAGGTAGGTGAGTCCGTGCACTGCCCCGGGCAGGGTGAGCCCCCTGACGAGAAAGGCCGTCAGCACCAGGTAGGGGAACAGGGCCGTGAAGTAGATCGCCTGGGAGCAGAGACCACAGGATCAGACTCAAAACAGCACCTGCTCGGCAGACGGGCCTCGGAGAAACAGGCGGAGATGACGTGTGCCTCGTGGTCAGAGCTGCCGACCCCATCGGGGGTCACGCGGACAGGCTGGACACTTTGGAGGCCGTAGGGGACGAGCTTGGAGGGTGTGGGGCTCACACGAACAGTCACACTGTCACCAGCTTGACACATCTGTGCCCCATGGAATTGGCTAAGGTGAGCATGCCCACCCAGGGCAGGCCGGCCTCCCTGGAGCAGAGCAGGGCTTTGGGGGGGCCTGGGCCGTGTCTCCTCCAGGCCGCCAGGAGCTCTGGCCTCCACCCCTCCCTCCTTCCACCCTCAGCCTCTCTCAGCCCTCGCTGTGCTGCAAACAGGCTCCGCCCGACTGGCCACACCTGCCCACACCCTCCTCCCCGCGAGCCAGTGCCCAGTTCCCAGTCGAGTGTGTGCCAGGGTCTGCACATGAGGTGTCCACATGAAAAGTCTGCAAGTGGACACTCTGCTCTCACTGCCTGGCCTCGGGTCCTCCAGCTCAGACCAACTTTGCAGAGTCACCTGGGATGCTGCATTCTTGAGGGACTTTCATAATAGGATGATTTGGAATTTCTGGCTGGCTTCTTGGGTCTACTGGCTGCTTGGTTCAATCGTCTCAAGCATGAAGACCCTCCCAAGAGAGGAATTTTAATTTCAGCTCATGAGAAAATGCACAGGGCACAGGGCACTCGGACCCTGTGCAAAAGCCCCGTGGCCTATGGGCCAGGAAACGTAGTCGGGGTGTGTGGACTGAGGGCCATCACCTAAGAAGAATCTACATGTGTGAGATATTGGACCAGTGATGCCCCCAAGAGAGGACGGGGAGGGGCCTCTTGCTCCTGAAGGCCCCCAGTCCCACAGTCCTTTCTGTTTCCCATGTGGAACTGCACGAGGGAACATTGATACACAGCTGTGTATTGTTGACGGCTTTTTGAAAGATGATCACCTGTTTACAAAAAAACTGATCACTATTTGCTTTTTATAACATATCATAAAATGTATGACAGCCAAAGCACGAAGCCTAGGAGGAAAGAGACGGAAATAAATGTGACGAGGTTCTTAAACTACACGTAAAGTGGTGGCACAGAGTCAAGTTAGAAACATGTCGTAGCCCCTAAAGCAACCACTAAAATAACAACACAAAGAGTTAGAAGTAATAAGCCAACCAAGGAGATAGTGTGGAATCACAAAAAATACTAGATAAAGGAGAAACGAGAACAAAGAACAGATGGAACCAATGGGCAATAAATCTAATGCCACAGCTAAACTCAACTATGTCAATAATCACATTACATATAAATGATCTACACTCCAAATAAAAGGCAGAGATTGCCAGATTGGTTTGAAAAAAATCCAAGACTTAATTGTACGCTGTCTGTAAGAAACACACTTCCAACATATACTCTGTTAACATACTCAAAAGAAAGCTGGAATGGCCATTTTAATATAAAGTCAATTTCAGAGCAAAGAATATCACCAGGATTAAAAAGATGGTTTCACAGTGATAAAGGGATCGATGCTCTAAGAAGAAACAGTCATCCTGATTCGTTTGCCTATCGTAACAGAGCTCACAGGCACACAGAGCAAACGTGCACAGGCAGGGAGGGGTCCCAGAGGCTGGAGGAAGCTGGGGGGGGGAGCCGACTCACCTTCCCCGTGGTCTCAATGCCTCTGATGATGCACATGTACACGATCGCCCAGCAGGCGGCCAGGCAGACCAGTAGCCGCCACTGCACGGAGCCGCTGTCTTTGATGTCAGCCGTGATGTTCAGCGTCTGCCGGTACCAGAAGTAGTTCACGGCGCTGCTGCCCTGGCACTCCTCCACGAACCCTGTAACCGCGAGGGCCCGTCACAGGCTGGCACATGGCTTGGGTGCTTCCCCACGGCTACTCTTGAGCCTGGCCACACCAGCTGTTCTCACCACCCTGTCTCGCCTCTCTGCGGGCCCCGGCTGAGCTAGGGAAAGGCAGAGTCTGAAAACCTTGCTGGGAAGTCCCACTTTGTCAAGGTTTATGAACTGTACCAGGCCCAGGTGGCTGGCAGCCTCTGGGATGTCACTGTCACTGTGTCAAGCCAGCACTTATGCTGACTGTGGACCCCCTCACTTCCTCTTGACACCCCCACCCAAGACCCCCAAGGATGGCACAGAACCCCCCAAGGACGGCAGCTGCGTGGTTATCCGGCACATTCCACTCCCTTCCCCTTGAGGTCCTGGGTGGCACAGGGAGCCGGAGACAGCATCTGATGACAGCAAGCTCCTGTGATACCTCTTGGGGCCCACAGCAGCGTAGTCCCCGGACACCCAATGTTGAAATGTGGGGCCCCTTCTGGAGAAGTTTTGGGACCACAAACACCCTAACAGGACCCCTGGCTCCCGTCATAGGGCGCCTCCCTCCACGTCATCCTCTGTCTTGAGGGCCCTTCTGAGGCTGCAGCTGTGACCCGGCACTGGCACAGCCTGGCCCTGTGTGGATGCTGCCACACTGTGTGCAGCCTGGGACACTGGAGGGAGGAGTGCGGGCTCGGCTGAGGCAGAGCTGTCCTTTTCAGCAGCTTCCTGGAAAATCTTTCTTCAGTGGAGCGAGGGCAGGTGTCCAGGATGCAGTTATAGTTCTACTGTGCACCTCCAGAGGGGACTCAACCCTTCTGGGCCGCTGGGCCAGCCTGAAAGTGAACCCGTGGGCAGGACAGGAGGATTCGAGACACATAAGCCACCACCCAGGAGTGAGGGCTGCAGGTAACCGTCCTGGGGCTGCCCCCGAAGCTCGGCTGGGGACGCATAGGCAGGGCCAGCCCCCTCAGCCAGGGCCCGACAGGCCGACCACCCATGGCCGGCGCCCTCTGCCCCCCGAGGTGCCTGTCAGCCCAGGCCAGTGGGGCGTCCGGGTGCGGACTTGCTGTCCAGACCCACAGGGCCACCCTTGCTTAGCATGTACCGACGTGATTTTCATGTCCATCAGAGGTGGAAGGAAAAGAGTGTCAACGAGCAGCCGTGGAAAAGACGGCCGTCACCTTCGTCTCCAAGGTGTCTCCAGACAGAGCCCCCGGCGGAGTCTGGACCTAGACAGCGACCCTGTCGTGCCCGTGAACCAGCTGGGGCTTGGTGGCCCTGGGCGCAGCGGGTGAGCACAGAACGGCAGTGAGACCGAGAGGCCCAGTCGGCACCTGTGCTTCTGGGAGGGCCTGGGCGGCGCACGCATGTGTGGACACCAAGCGTCCGAGTCCTCTGGCCACCTCTGGCCCGCGAGCACCTGCTGCGCTGGGCCCCTCAGCTCACCTGTCCCGTTGAGGTCCGGCGGGCAGGAGCTCCAGGGCAGCGGCTGCTGGAAGGAGTTCAGCAGATACCACAGCACCCAGGAGAGGACGGTGTTGTAGTAGAGGGCGACGAGGAAAGACACCGCCAGGCAGCCCAGCCCTGCGGACACAGTGGCGTCAGCCCCTGCCCCCACGCCCTCTGCCTGGAAGCAGCCGGAATGAAACAGCAAGTAAAGCAACGTGTTGAAGGGCCTGGCCTTCACGTCTCCATGACCTTCCAGAATGTCATTCCACACACGCTCTCCATTTCTGACTCCCGAGTCACACACCCAAGGGCTCCCCTGCCCCTCCCCCCATCTGTGCCTGGCCATGTCCCTGTCCCCAGGCATTGCCCCCAGCTCCGCACCCCAGGCCGTCCCCGCAGCCGCGCAGGGGTCGGAGGGTGCATACCTAGTCCGCTGAGGTAGGGGGAGATGGCCGTCCACACCCCCATGGAGCCCATCTGCAGCCGTTGGCCGATGGCGAGCTCGATGAGGAAGAGGGGGATGCCCTCGAAGACCAGGGCGACAGCGTAGGGGATGAGGAAGGCGCCTGCGGGGACACGAGGGTCAGTGCCCGGGGGACAGGGCTGGGATGCGGGGCCCGGGGACTGAGTCTCCATGACCTGGGCCCCGTGTTCGGAGAGCCCCAGGGGGCTGGTCGTGGGGGCTCTGTGGCCGGCCAGGCGGGTCGCCCTGGGGGTCAGGCAGCGCAGGGGCCTGGCAGGACCCTGCCCTCAGGGGCCGCCTCTGCTTCGGAAAGCAGCTCCTCCCTTGACATGGTTTTCCTGGAATCGTGGATTTGCAGAGATAAATGTGTTAACTGAGCGTGCGTTTGATGCCGTCTGACAGCACCACGTGGCGTTTTTACCACCCTTGCTACCTGGGAAGCATCGGGTTTGCTTCCGTTCTACGTCTTCCAGTGACCACCCACTCTGAGGCGTTTCCGTGGTGGGTTTCCTACAACAAATGGCTTGTTCACTCCGGGATCCCGGGACCCTGCTATGGCTGTGCTGGGAGCTGGAGTGCGTCTCTGTGCACAAGAACGACGTCTCAGAGGCCCCGAGAGCCGAGTCAGGCTGGACCTGTGTCCCTGTCCTGTGCGGAATGGCCTCTGTGCGCCGTCTGACACTTTGAGGCTGATGCCACAGAAACCCGCAGGGAGGACGCACCCGGCTCGACTCCCCGAGCCGGCGGAAGCCACAAGCAAAGCCTGGTGGCCGAGCCTCTCTCCCGGGTGAGTGGGCGGCGGGCGCAGCCACAGACCCTGGTGGTCCCGACGGTACCTGCAGCCCGACCTCTACGTTCAGCCTCCGCCTGGGGGCCTGCCGGAAAGGTGCAGGTTCTCCCTCCCTGGGGCCCTGTGGTTGTCCTCAGGCTGCCAAGGAGGAGACCGTGTCCCTCGAGTGGGGCCAGACCTCGGGAGTTGGGGGTTGACAACTGCCATCTTCCCTCCTGTTAACTGCAGCCCGCGGGTGAGTTGGGTCGCTGAGTCTCTGGGCCCTGGGCCCTGGGCTCCCCACTCACACACAGGGGCCAGGCTGGGCTGCAGGGGTGGCCCAGGGCTCTGAGCACAGGGGCCAGCTGGCGCCCTCGGCAATCCCTCTCGGCATTGCTCCCAAGAGCTCGTTGCCACGCCCCCGAGGCCTGTGCCTGTGGAGTTCGTCAACACAGCCTCACTCCGGCTTTGTGTCACCGTCAGATGTCTTGTCACTGACATGGGAACAGCGTGCCCTAGAGAGGGCAGGTACCACCGAGCTCCGGCCCTTGGTGGCTTCTGCGCAGGACTCCAGGGCCAGGACTTGGGGACAACTCGGCTCTTACTGGTGTCATTCACACAGAAGCAAAAACAAAAGGAAGTGTCGAAGAGCAGAGTTTAAATCTGGGGGTTCAGCCTCGAATGGAGGCGCCAGACACCACAAGACGCCTCCTGGGAGGGTGAGGGCAGCGTGGACCCAGGTGAGGGGCGACTGTGGCGACCAGAACCCAGGGCCCTTCCAGGGTGCTCCAGCAGGGAGAGGCTGTACCTGCCATCGGCGGGGCAGGGTCCAGTATAAGTCGGGGGACCGCCCACACTGGCCCCTCTTCCCCCACCCAGCTCCATCCTGCACTGCGAGGTCTCGTGGCAGGGGTGTGGCCTCCCAGCCACACATCCGCGCTCAGACAGGCCCCGCGGCAGCTCCCCCGCCACTGTCAGATCCCAGGGCGCACACCTGCGTGTGGAGAGGGCCTGTGCTGTATGGGCGCTAGGCCACGGGCAGGGGCTCTGGGCCCAGGTGTGTCCTCTTCCGGGCCGAGGTCAGCACTGCCCGGAAGCTCAGGGGAGGGGAGGGGAGCTGCTCTCCGTAGCTGACTCAGTGCAGCTGGGCCTGCCCCATTTAGGGAGAGGAGAAATGAGAAGCGTGTTCTCAATTACAAGATTGAAGGCGTGTAGTTAGGCTCTAACTATAGGATGAAGCAGAAGCATTGATTCCGTGGCACACCGGATGTGTTTTAAGCCTTGTTTAGACGTAAAGCCACGTGGACGTAAACTTCGGTGATAAACCACAGGGTCCTGTGGTTGGGCAGCGTGGGCACGGGCTCGCGGTGCTGCAGCCTCCGGAGGGTGAGCGAGAACACACGTTTCAGCTGAAGGTGAGGAAAGGAGGAAGTGGATTTGCGTGGCAGGAAGGGAAGGTCCACGTAGCTCCTATGTATAACCAACCAGGGCAAATTCAGTGTGTCCCTCAGGAGCCGACAGCCGGGGACGTGTGTGAGTGTCCGCTGACCGTGGCAAAGGTGGCCGTGAGTGCTGACTGCGTCTGCGGCTGTCCACGTGGAGGGTCTGGGAGAACCCACACGTCGCCATGGCCTCACGGAAGGAAGGCGTGCCCCTGGCAGTGGGCCCACAGCTGCCACGACTGCCTGTGGGCGCGTGGCCAGCCCGTCACCGTGGGAAGTCCCCCTGTCCAGGCAGACCCGCTCAGACTCTCTCCTGGAAATTGGCCCCCTGGCTGTGAGGGTCATTTGGAAAGTAACAGCCGGTGAATTTCAAAGGAGAATGAGCAGGAAGACAAGCTCCGCTGCGTGTGGAGTCTTGTCACAAAGCCACAGTTACCAGTGCGGTGCGACTTTGGTGCAAGAGTCCACAGAGCTCCAGACGCAGGCGGCAGACGGAGGGAGCCACGTGTGCGCTGGGCTGGCCTGCAGATCAGCTGCTGCAGCATGTGGCTGGGTGGTGGCAGCCCAGAGCCGCGGGGCCGCAAAAGCTTCCTGGGCAGAGACTTAACCACAGCGAGCGTGTGAAGCGTGTTCCAGGCAGCGGCCTTGGTCCAGCTTGGAGTTTACGGGTCTGTGTTCCTGTTTCGAAGGCGCTGACTGCCCGTGGAACAGCTGCTGTAAATATGTTTCCTACACCCTGATACAACGTTGCTATATAGTCTCACCTTTGAAGAGAAAATCTGTAAAGCTGAATGGTTACGAACAGGAGAGAAAACGATGTCCACCTTTGAGTGATGAGTTCATGCACATCTAAAATGCCACACGGCGCCTGCTGCTCCACTGTGTCTTATTCTCAAAGTAATTCACGCTTGTTAGATCAGACAAGGGCATCCCGCATGGGGGCGGAATCGCTGGTCAGGCAGCCCCCTGGGAAACGCGAGTTAAATAAACATTTCATGACATCTAACCAGGTGATCTCACACCTGGGAGTAGCCGCTGAAGTACCTCACAGGTGGAGGAGTCCCACAAAGCCCGCACGCAGCGAAGGGGGCTGGAGCCGGTCAGGGCCCCGAACACCCGCCCCTCGGGGACGGTCAGCGAGATGAGACGGCCGCCATTCCCAGCGCTGGGCAGACGGAGCTGCCACAGGGGCCCAGGAGTGACGAGGGGACCCTCCCACCCTCTGCCCTCCAGACATGCAGGCGAGGGGACTGCGCCGCGGCGAGCAGGTCTGAGCCCCAACGAGCCCGTCTTACCCCAGACCCCCCAGAGACCCTGGTGCCCCCGGGGCGTCCATTACAGGCGACTCTTTTTGTTCCTTCCACTTGTGAACATTTTCTAAATTTTCTACATGTGGGAAACCTTTTAAAATTTTATCTTAATTTTAATTGTTTTCAGAGACGGGGTCTGGCTCTGTGGCCCAGGCTGGGGTGCCGTGGCGCGATCACAGCTCACTGCAGCCTCAGACCCTTGGCCACCGTCGTCCTCCTGCCTCGGCCACCCCAGTAGCTGGGACCACAGCACCTGCCACCACATCCAGCCCGACTCTTTTCTAAATCAGAACAAAATAAACTTCCAAGAAGCAGCATCCTTGCAACAAGGGGCAAGGGAAGTGGCAGCAGAAAGTGCTTTTCACTCTGGTTCCACAGGGGCTGGGCCAAGGCCAGACCCCTCGGCGTCCTCCCCGCTCTCCCGGCTCTGCCCACCCGAGGCCAGGTAGGCAACTGGCTTGCCCCTGGGGCAGGGCCACTCCCCGATAGGGAACACCAGGCCACACTCGTCCATCCGTTCCTACCCCGGGCGCTGAGGCCAGAGTCACCTCCCCGCGTTCCCAGCTAGAGAAACGTCTGTAGTCTGTGACACTCGGCAGAGGTGACACAGAGCTGAGAAGGGTCGTGGGGGCCGACGGAGCCCGAGGGGCACCTTGGGCAGCCTGGCCAGGAAGGCGAGAACCAGTGATGGCGCCGGGCAGCGCCTGTCCCTCGCCTCCCGCGTCCCCGGCACAGAGAGCAGAGCATGGCCGCCGCGTGTGGCTGCAGGAGGAGACACGGGCGCCTCCAGGGAGAAAGGCTGCCTGGAGTGAGCATGGGGCTGTTCCTTCTACCCACGAGCTTGTGTGGGGATGAGTTTAACCATCGATAAACCGACCCGCGGTTCCGAATGCCCCGAGGTTCTGATTCCCGTGGGGAAGCTGCATCTGGAGGGTCCTCACCGGGCTGAGCGGGAGGGGTGAGGCCCAAGGCCATGCAGAGCCCGGGAGAAACTTGGCCCACCCTGGACGTGCTAAGGCAGTGACGGGGCAAACCGCCGCCGCCTGTGGCTGGACTCAAGGTCACTCAAGGTCACACTCAAGGTCGAAGAGCACCCGTGTAGGGAGGGTCACAGGTGCGGGCCCCCTCTCACCCTGACACCTGTTCGGAAGCCCCCAGAGACCCCAGAAGGCCACGGGGTGGGCCTTGGAGGGACTGGGCTCCGTGGGTGATGGTACCACAATGTCCTGCAGGGGCACCTCCTGCCCAGGGACGGGGCGAGGGACGGGCACGGCCCCCCGAGGACGCACTGGGGCGCAGGCGGCAGGCTTACCTCCCCCGTGGGTCTGGCACAGGTACGGAAACCGCCACACGTTCCCCAGCCCCACAGCAAACCCCAGGCAGCTCAGGATGTACTGGAACTTGTTGTCCCACTTGGGCCTCCCGTCCTCTTGGGGGTCCCCCAGCCAGTCTGGTGCCAGGGCCTGGGCCATGCCGGCCGAGTCAGCCCAGGGCATGGGGTTCGGGGTGCAGAGGGGTCACCAGGCGGCCTCCCAGACCTCCGTGGACTGTGGGAGCCACGGGCAGCCTCCTCTTCAGTCGCATTCTTTCGTTTATTTAAAGGAAAACCAGTGGATCCAGTTAATTGGTAACTCAGGGCTGGGCCTCGTTCTGACCCAGCGGCCCGCCCAGCGCCCACATCCCGGCCCGTTTCCCACATTCTGTGTCCGATGCACCCAGCCCAGCCTGGCGCCACCACCACCACTGTGACAGCCGTTTCCAGTGACAGCCTCGCGTTCCCTGTCGGGGACACCCAGGACCACATCTTGGTGCCGCATGGCCACGGTCCCCAGTGCCGAGGCCCAGGCGGCCACATCTCACAGCAGCTCTCTTCCAGCAAGAGAGGAGTCAGAACACAGTGTGAAAAGTGGCTGAGGACAGGGGAGCCGGTGTACCCCCTGGGGCCACACGAGGCCTCCTCACCAGAGACCCCGAAACCTAACCCGGGAGGAGCCAGGCCTGCCACCCGCAATGCTCCTCTGGGGCGCTGGGTCTCCCATAGCTTGTCCTCCTACGTCTGGATGGCTGCAGCCGAGAAAGTGGAACAGGTGTGACAGTGACGTCTGGACAGGGCACTTCGTGCCCACAAAGCTCTGTTTCTAACACACGTGCAAAGACGCTGACACCGGGCGGGGGTGCGATGAGGCCACGGCCCCACCCGGTCACTGCGGGAGCCACACCGCTTGCTGTGGGGCCTCCCCAGGCGGACACCACAGGACGGGGTGCTGGTCAGCGTTTCCCAGCTGTGAGGCAGAAGCTCTGAGAGAGGACGAGGTGGGTGCCCTGGCCTTGCCCACAGGTGCATCGCGGCCAGGTGGGGCCGTGGGGTCAGCCGTGCAGCTCCGCCTCCGTGGGACCTTGGACAGCTCTGGGAGCTTCAGGGCTGGAGTCTGTGGTGTGGGATGGAGGTGCCCGGAAGGGACAAGTGCGGCTGAGTGTGGCCGAATGTGGCACCAGGACCCACCAAATCTCTTCGTCCTGCCTATGAAAATTCTCAAAGTCTAGCTTACTTTAAATGTCCAGATTTTTCCATGAGAAGCAGAGGTGACCAGCTCGTTGAGGAAACATCTTGAGTGCTGGTGCCTTTGGTCTGACATTGGACACCAAACCCTGAAAGGGCAGATGCCAGGTGGGCTCCGCTCCATGGCTCCAACAGGTCAGGGGTCTCAGGGGCTTCACCGACGGTGCCCAGGACGCCTGGGGCCCTCACGGATGGCGGCCAAGCTGAGTTACCCTGTAACCAGCTTTTTCCAACGTCTGGCTAAAAATTCACACGGTTAATATCCTTTAAGAAAACACAAATCATGGTTTCTGCCTTAAATTATGCCAAGTTGGGTTTTATTTAACTGTTCACCGGTTCGTGATGCCAGAGCAGTGATTAAGGGGCCGGCGCTCATTACGCCAGCAGAGCCGTGATGCAGAACTCGCTGGGTGCTGATGACCCAGGAGGACACGGCCGAGTCCTCCCAAACCCACTGCCAGCCGGTGCTTGGGCACTACCGGCCTAACCACGCCTGGGAAGTCCCCAGGGCGGGTGAGCAGAGAGGGGAAGGAGCCAGGGCAGGTGGGCAGCGAGCCTTGTCCCCCGTCGCGCTGCAGCCCCCGCTGTGCACGCAGGTGGAGCCCAGCAGTCGCCTCTCCCCACGCTGCAGCTTCTGACTCTCCGTGCAGGGTGTGCAGAGCCTGGCAAGTCCCAACCGGGTCTGCTCCAGTGGACTCAGCACATGCCACTTCACTGGCAAGGACGAGCACGAGGGAGGCTGGGCCCTGGGGGGTGTGTGTGTGTGCCGGGAGCATATACCCACACTTGTCTACACACATGCACACAGGCATGAGCATATACATACGTGTAAAATGCACATATGCATGTGCACTCAGACACGTGCTCACACGTGCATATATACATATATGCATGCAAACACGTGTGTACATACACACACGAATAGCACATACACTCGTGTGCTTGCACACACATTCACATACTCTCAGACACATGCACACATGTGTATATACACTCACACTCACGCATACATGCACAGTATACTGATGCATACATACATATACACACATAAATATGTATACACATACCCATGTACACAACACATGTAATACATGTACATGCATGCATACACAATACACATGTGCATACAAAATACATACACAAGTGTACCCTCATGCGCTCACACACGCATGTGCAGCCCAGCCACCACCCCAAGCCGCCGGCTCCCCTCCCCGACAGTCTGCAGCGCACCGTGGCTGGGCCCCTCAGCATTTGAGGTCCCCATTCATGGAGGCCGTGGACACCGTGCTGACCAGCCCCTGGCGCTCCCCTGGCCCCTGGCGGTGGTTCCTGATGAGCTTGTAGATGGCAAAGCCAGGGATGGTGAGGCAGGGCACCCCAGCCACGACCACCACCACGGCGTATACCCAGTTGGGGTAGGAGACCTTCTCCAACTTGGGAAATTCCTCCTAGGGAGAGAGCGACGTGGCAAACAGACCCATCAGGAGCCACGGTCTGTCTGGGGCAAAGGGCCTGCAGGGGTGGGGCGGGCAGCCCGGGGGTCTTCTAGCCTCCCCTGCCCACACCCCCCCACTCACTAGCCCCCCTTGTACTCGCGCAGCCCCTCCTGTACTCACTAGCCCCCCCGCACTCACTAGCCCCCCCACTCACTAGAACCCCCCCACACTCACGCAGGCCCCCCCCACGCATGCAGCCCCCCCCCCCGCCCTGCGCACTCACGCAGCCCCTCCTGTACTCACATATCCCGGGTCCCAGACGCTGTAGGTCAGCTCCTCTCTGACTTTCACGACGAAGAAGAAGAGAAAGATGACCAGCATGAGCAGCAGGCTGATCACCCTCCACATCACCTGCCAGAAGATGTTGGGCTTGTGGCCGATCATGAACTCGATGTCCCTGTTGAACCTGCGAGCAAGGCCGGGGGACCGTCACTGGCCGCACCACTGGGACTTCAGTCTGTTGGAGCAAAGGACGGTCCCACCTCTGCCGCCGGACACTCGTGCTGCCCTGGGATGCGGGGCTCTGGCCCACGTCCAGGCCCCGAGGCGCCTCGGCACCCTGGCGGTCCACCATCCACAGAGCTCCCGACTGGAAGCCCCTGGGGACCCCCGCCGCCAGCCGCCTCCCTACCTGTCCACGCCGTACACGTAGACCACGGAGAACATCTCGCAGAAGGCGATGATGAGCAGCGGGATGGAGCCGGCGTAGCTGTCCAGCAGGGACAGCCAGTACTGGCCCGAGTTCAGCGTGAAGATGAAGGCCACCAGGTAGGTGCCCAGGCAGATGAGGCCTGTGGGTGCAGACAGAGCTGGTCACGCTGGGGCCGTGCCGCCTCCAGGGCCCCGCCCGCCCGGCCACACACCCACCTGTGAGCAGCTCCTTGGGCCACTTCTGGGGGATGACCCTGAGGTCCTGCAGGGGCACAACGACACCCTCCATGTTCCCGAACATGGAGGACAGGCCCAGGCAGAAGAGCATGACGAAGAACAGCACCGACCACAGCGGGGACACCGGCATCTTGGTGATGGCCTCCGTGAAGACGATGAAGGCCAGGCCCGTGCCCTCCACGCCCTGCGGGGGATACAGTCACGGGGCCGCCTGGCACCGCCATGCCCCCGACCCCGTGCCAGCTGCGTGACCCCCAACAGCTCTGCCTACCACGCCCCAGGCAAGGACGCGGGAATCTGAGCCGTCTGCGAAGCGACTGGATGGTGTGTTTTAGGCCCGAGCGGACTTTGCAAAGCTGTGCTGTGAGTTACAAGCAGTGAGCGGCCCCACCCTCCAGCAGTGGAGGAGCCCGAGCGTGGGGACATGTGCCATGCCACGCCTCGCCACGGCCGCAATGGGCCCTCCAACACCTGGAGGGCTCCCCCCGCGGGAAGCTTCCGAGGCGTTGTCTGAGAGAGTCACCTAAGCTCAGGCCCTGGAGAGCCACACCTGGGCGGCTGTCAGCCGGGGCCGGGGCACCCGTGTACACACAGGCTCAGGGTGTGTCAGTATCCTTCACGACCTGGGGGCTTCCGGACCATCAGCGGAACCCGCACTGGCCCACCCCAATCCTGGGGGCTGGTGACCCTGGCTATGAAGTCCTGGGAGAGCGAGCCCTGCAAGGTGCGGGGCCTGGGGCCAGCTGTTCCGCCCACGGGGCTCCCCGTGGGGAATCTCTCCAGGACTTGGTGGGGTCTCAGGCCCCCTGGGGAACTTAACAGCATGTGTTAAGGGACGGGGTGCTGACCCTTGGCCCCCAGCAACACTGCCCTGTGGACGGCTTTTAGGGTCTAAAGGGAACTTGCAGGCGGCAATGCACAGCCTGGCAGAGGCGCTGCTTGCGGGGGAGGAGAGTGCGGGCACCGGGGCCCAGGTGTCTCAGAATGACAGCGCCGGGCAAGACCGGCCTGTGAGGCTGCCTGTGACCGCATTCCCTTCCTATGGAACTTCTGGAAAGGGAAATCATCCACCAGGACAGAAGCAGCAGCGGGTATCCGGGGGCTGGGGGGTGGGGGCCACCGCAGACAGAAACCTTCAGGGTGATGGGTCTCAGTGACACACACAACAGTGCACAATCACACCTCGACAAAGCTATCTTTAAAAAAGGAAGGACTCTGGGCCGGGTGCGGTGGCCCACACCTGTAATCCTAGCACTTTGGGAGTCGAGGCAGGAGGATTGCTCAAGGTCAGGAGTTCGAGACCAGCCTGAGCAAGAACAAGACCCCGTCTCTACTAAAAATAGAAAGAAATTAGCCGGACAACTAAAAATGTATAGAAAAAATTAGCCAGGCATGGTGGCGCATGCCTATAGTCCCAGCTACTCGGGAGGCTGAGGCAGGAGGATCACTTGAGCCCAGGAGTTTGAGGTTGCTGTGAGCTAGGCTGATGCCACCGCACTCTAGCTGGGGCAACAGAGTGAGACTCTGTCTCGAAAATAAAAAAAAAGAAAAAGAAAGGACTCGGACCCTGCACGTGTCTGGCCCATCACAGAGCCCTCCAGACATCCCTGGGAAGAAGGGCTGAGAGAACCTGCAATCCCTCTGCTTGGGCTCCAACTGGTGTCGTGGCTGTCCCATGGCTGGCACCACTACCGTGTCAGGGCCAATATCGATACGGCGCCAGACACCGAAAACAGGAAAAATATGGGGCGGCTCCCAAATAAGGAAGCTGAAAAAGTAAAATCAGAAAATGTTGGTCTATAAAAGATAGCAGCGTCTAAGCTCCACTAATTGTTAGAACGGGCATTCGTCACAATTGACGTGAGTTTGAATTGAGTTCTCACAATTCGTGAGTTTCCTCGGCATTGTGACAGCTGAGAAAACTTGTCCAGTCTGAGATAAAATGTGCCTTTGGTTGCCCAGTAAATTCAAAAACAGTCAATTCTCCAATGTTTGCAGAAGGAATTCTATCACAGATGGCTGCGGGCGGTGTTTTAAGAGTCAGTTGGGGGAGGACGGCGGGGCCGGCCATGCCTGAGGCGTCAGCAGGGCCGGGGCGGTGGGATTCTGTGGCCCGGCAGACCCGACAGCGCAAACCCCTGGCGGCGGGAGGCGACGGGTGGGCAGACGCAGAGGCTGGGGGAGGCGACCCCAACCGTGCTGGGCAGCCTCACCCTTCCCCACCTACCGTCTCTAGCCACACCCAGAGCACCCAGCGGGACTTACTTCCGAGAGGAAGGAGTTCATGTCGCAGGTCTGGAACTGCAGCTGCGCGTAGGCCGCGGGGTCGCTGGCGTTGCACCAGCGCTGCACCTCCGAGAAGTTCTCCTGCGTCACGCTGCCCTCCGGCAGGTCGAACCCGTTGATGAGGGTCAGGATGTTCCTGGGAAGGAGGAGGGCTGAGCTGGCGCCCCCCGCGGCGGGGCCCTCCGGCGGGGGGCGCGCGGGCCGGGGGGGGGGGGGCGGGGGGGGGGGGGGGGGGGGGGGCGGGGGGGGGG